>JASDQU010025417.1:11541-29845 GCA_032191745.1 Picea mariana
TTTTTTTTTTTTTTGGTCCTTGATGCTTCTCAACTTTAGGTCAGGGTCTATGGAATTTCTCTCGACAAATTCCTTTTCCTCTGCTTGGACTCTTCCCTTTGTTCCTTTAGTTGTGCTTCCTTGATAACTTCTCTTCTTCTTCCATGGATACTTGATAAGCATATTCCACTGTTCCCATTGTCATCATGCTAATCTCATCCTCGATCTCATAGATCAAGACATTAATGTACCTGGAAACCTTTTCCTCATCAATCTCGTTATGTCTTTCTCTGATGTTTAGTTTATAAAACTCCTCAATGTACTCCTTCACTAACAAGCCTTTTTGTCTTAGGTTCTGGAACTTACTAAACAAATTTATCTGATAATATTTGGGTATGAATTTAGATTTTAACTTATCTACCATTCGGTCCCAACTCTTAATTTTTTGTTTACTTTTCCACCTTCTGTCAGTTTTCATTTCGTCCTACCATAACACTACATGTCCCTTCAATCTGGTCAGAACATGCTTCAATTTCCTCTCCTCATCAATCTACTCATAGTCAAAGTACTTGTCCAAGGAACTTATGCAATCAAGGAGTTCCTTGACATCTCAATTACCTTGATACATTGGGACCTCTATTTTTCGTTTGGCTCCCATCTTAACAACGACTCTCAACAATCTTTATACTGCATCCTTTCTCCTACTGCTTCTTCCTCTTCAACTTATTCACTCTCGACTTCACTGATGTCACCAAATTCAGGTTCTCTTCTCTGTGCTACCTCCATGTAATATAATCTTTCATAGAGTTGTATCATTTCTTCTCCCATGGATGCATTTGCAACCTCTCTCTCTTTGTTCCTTATTGGTGACATGGTTCCAAGTTATTATTCAAATAGAGAACAATTTAGGCTCTAATACCACTTGATGTAGAACCCCACCGACTCCCTAGGGTCTGCAGAACCTCCTAGTCTAGGTTCAATTAAATTCGGGAGCTGGATCAACTCACAAGCTCCTTTTGATCCATCAAAACACTTTACATAGGTCCTTTACCTTCCTTCTTGAATATAAAATATTCTTTTTGGGGGGACCAAGTCACCAGCGAAATCCTACAAGGGGTTGTGGGCAATACTGTGGGATAAATCTCAAGTATCCAAATAATTCAAGACTTCATAACTCATGGGCTTCAGGAACCTCAACAAAGTTACATTGCATTCCTCTTGAACGTCAAATTTTCGGAGCATCGAATAACAAAAAGAATCAACAATCCAAAAAACCCATTGAAAATCCATGGCGGGGAATTAATTTGGGGTTTCAAGCTTCAGTGGTCTTATCCACTCCAACATGCTATTCTCCTGGAGCGTCGAATCCTAAATCCAATGTTTAGATGACTCCTATTCCACCACCAGATTGATGGGCCATATTCGCTTCGCATCTTTGGGATTCAAGGATTTTCAAAACACCTCTCCACATATCTCTAAGAGTGGTGAACCGAAGAATACACACGAGGGTAAAATCATGAAGATGGGTAAGAATTTTCTGATAATCGGGTCTCCAAAATTCCTAGCCGCATTTTTTTGGCTGGAAAAATGTTGCTAGGAATTTTCTCGGTCGAAAATTTTCACGTCAAATTGGATGCCCTGATGATGCCCTCAAAATTCGTGTACAATGTTTCTCGGATGAATTTTTTTCCTACAGTAAGAATATTTCGTCCAAAGGATGTTTCGACCAAAAGGTTTAATTTTAATGGATTTTGTTAAAATCTACGTTCCGCCCGAAAGAATATTTCGGCCAAAAACCTGAAAAATTGTACTGTTTGTAGGAAACTACAAATTATCTCCATCTTGATCTTTGCAGGTAGCAGACTCCTACAACTACTGAGAATTTAGTTTCAAAATCGATACCAACATTTTAAAAATTGAATCTACTTTCATTGGATATAATTTGTTTTCATTTTCATTGTTTTTATCTTATTTTATTTAATTTTATAAAATAATCAATGTATAATATTTTTAGTTGCGATTTTGATTTAGTGAAATAAAAAATCCATATCTCTAAAAATACATAGTGGAAAATTATGGAAAATTTATATTCAAAATTCTTAAACTATTCTCTTCAAAAGGGTATTTTTAGATGTTACTTTTAAGTACAAATTAAGCTAGATACATGGTGGGGGAAAACATGTGTTTAAAATCTATAACTTTTTCAGATTGGTCCACTTCAAAAAATTCTAGAAATTATAATATTCATCTGTTAGATTCAAAACTATAGTCATCACAAAATAGAGTCTTTGTAGATTGTTGCAGTTTATTTCATTTGTCAAAAACAAAAGTTTAATAATGGATACATTGTTGGGGGAGAAAATAACTCATTATATTTCCCTTCATTTTTAAGGAACATATTGTCAAACAATTGCTAAACTGACATATCAAATCTCAATAAAAGAAATTGAAAAATAATGAGTAGAAATCTAACAAAATTCTTCATAAGTTTTCTTTTACAGTAAAGTAAAATTATAAATAAAAAAATACTTTTGTTTACCAGAAGTTGAAGAACTTGTTAAAAAAAAAAAAAATTCTCATAAAACAAGAAAAAGTGTTACCCAAATTCATGATTTTACCCATGGGTAATAATCCAATGGACCCCATGTCCCAAAAGATAGATGGTTCTGAGTTGTTTTAGAATTAAGGAGTCTGGGTATCCACACAACATAAACCTTTGTGTCTTATGAATGCCAAAGTGTCGGAGGGCCTCTCCTTCCTCATCGACGACTGGGTTAAGTTCAACTCTTTGGGACTTCAAGAAATTTTAAACCAAGAAAATGTTTTACCCATTCCCTCTGAAGTACTACATCTTCAGACTACAAGATCTCTTTCCATCTGTCCACTAGAATCAATGGTTGAGATCTACTCCACTCTTTGGAGCTTCAAGATATTTTTGAATCTTCATTGTAGTGCCTCCTTCCTCTCAGAGAGCCAGTCTTCTGGAATCAATGATCCACTGACAAGTGTCCACGGCGTTCAATGCTCCATATGAGTTTCGGATTTCATAACTTCAGGGGTTTCCCCTCCTTCCCTCTCCTCGAACGAGATCTTTCGGACTGATGAAGTCTCAAGGAATTCAAGTCTTAACACTTGTGAAAACTCTCATAATATAACGATTCTAAATATAGTTGCTCCTCCCGAATGAACCTTGGTTGTTCATTATTTCAACACACCAAATCCCTCCTCCAAAATAATTTTACTGCTACTTCTCCTTGTCTTTTATACTCGGAGTGTTTTTAACCCTGGCACACACTTTGCGCTATTTCTCTTGAGCTTGAATTTTCGAAGGAATTTTGATGTGCCCTCTTTGAACTCGCCTCCCTTAGAAATATTTCGACACTTCTCTAAGTGTTGGACTTGTGCACTAGTTGCATGGATATTTCTCAGAGAACTTATACTCAATCAGTATTCATGCACACCTTGCAGTATCTTTGTAAAAATTTAATTCGTTTCTTTTGAGATTTTAATTATTTCAACAACTCAATCCTCCACACTCATTGTAGGCACTGTGTGTTCCTTAACCAAATGTTTAAGAAGAGAAACATCTAAAAATTATACAAATATCAAATATTCATTCACATAAACATCAACACATATATAAAACATACTAAACACATAAATATAACTACATTCAATCAATTAGCTCAGAGATAAAAAAAATTGAGGCATTGAAGAAAATCTCCCTTCTATTATATTGAAATAAAGAGTATATACACATAGTTCTTACAATCTTCTTCTATTATACAACAATAATGCAATGATTTTCAATAACTTCAACAATGCTAACTTCATCATGGTTCAACAACAACTAAAATGGCATAATTTAAAATTTTTATACATGAAGGGGCTTCTCGAGCCTTCTCTCCTGACTACCTACTACTATCACATCGAAATCAAGAATCTTACTCCTAGTATAGCTATGAATTAATGAGAATTCACAATATGGATAAGGATCGATGATCAACATCTGTACAATCTCTCAATACGTTAAAGAAATTACAATCCACTAGGATCTCCTAAAATGGATTCAACCTCCAAACATTAAAGAGCATTCATTACATCCTTTTCACAAATTCGAAATTCAAAAAGGCATTTCCTCCTTTGAGAATCCAAATCAGCTTCCATGTATGGGATCGATGATGTGTTTTCCTCCTATTTGGCCTCCTTTTAATGTTGATGGTGATGCTCCTGCATCAGAGGGGGAGATGGGGAGAGGAAAAAAACATAAGAGAGAGATAAATGGCGATGATCAAGAGATGGCAAGAGAGAGGGAGGGAGATAAGGGTATATATGGAGTGGGACATAGCCATAGGGATATAGAGGTAGGGTGAGGGGGGGTGGAGGGAGAGCGAGATAGATAGAGAGAGATAGACTTGGTAGATGGAGATAGAAAGGGAGGGAGGGAGAGTGTTACAGACAAATATCTCCTATATGTAAGCAAGACCTTCTTTAGATCCTTTCCCAATCCATTACATATAGTGGGGATGGAATTATATATAATTTTCCCTATCTCTAAATATATTTATTTCCTTTTAACCAAGAAGGAATGTAAACATATATTTTCAATATATGTTTATCCTCTTATGTCCTAGATAACACAACTTCAGATCCTTCTACCTACTTATTGAACACATGGATAAAAAAAAATACCAATATACTACCCTTATTACATTAGGAAAATCACAATTGAAATTTGGATATAATTTGATCCATCCAAGAAAAGATCAGATCTATATTCTACAATTGAACAATAAAATGGATAGGGTAAAACCATACATCTATATTTACATGAAGTTGATAAGGAACAATGCTTTTTTAAATTGAATGAATGATGAATTCCTCCTTATTCTCCTTAATCTTGATCCTTCACACCCCTCACTCATCTAAGGGAAACCTTACTTGATGTTATAAATGGTATCAAATCATGGTTTAGACATTATGGTCTTATGGGCTAAAAAAAACCATAATTATTTATACTTATAAATGTTTTAGATTATGCAACCGTTGAATATATGTTAATATATATATATTAACATCAATTAGGGTTTTCACTTATCAGAAACAAGAATCAAACATTATGGATGAAGAAACAAGAAAAACAACACCACGTGGACCAAAAATGTATGTAGAGATGAATAGAAAACAACCTCAGTATAATTCCCTAGGATTAGTTGAAACTGTGAGAAGCATAAAGGAAAAATTGTAGAGTATTAAATCATATAATGAAAAATTCTTGAAGGCTAGTAAGGAACATGACGAACTAAATGAGATCCTAATAAAGAACATGACCAAGATAAAACAAAATAATAATGTAGGACAAACTTCTACCAACACTGAGAAAAAAGTATCCAATGATGACTATCATAAGTGCAAGGAAAACCCATTATTTAGTGAAAAAAAATCATTAATGACTTATGAAATTAGCCAATATATTTATGAAAATAACACTCTACATAATAAAACACATAAAATAAGAAACGAAAGAGACATGGTAACGAATTATTTGGAGAATTTAAAAAAATCAGACCTCCTAGTTTTGAGGGTGAGTATGAAGAAGGAGTATAATATTAAGTTCTGAACATGGGAAAGTATTTTCATATTTAGAATTATCCAAGTAAATCAAGGGATATACTGGCTATGTATTAGTTAAACGCTAAAGTTTCCATATGGCGGCGAGAGACAAAAATGGTAAACAAAGTTATGAGTAATAAATTGACATGGTAAATATTTAAAAAGTATTTTGAATAGAAATATTTAATATAAATATATTATGACAAAAAGGATAAAGAATATCATGACCTTAAGCTAGGTCAAATTATGATANACCCTATATTAGAGAGGAAAAGGAAAAAGTAAAAATATTTATGATTTGCCCTGCTCAATAATATAAGGATAAAAATGCATTCCTTAATCCTAAGAAAATAGATGAGATAATAAGACATGATAAATTGTGATATAATCAATTTAAATAGAGGTCTAAAGGTACAAAAACATGGTAGAATATGAATGAAGATAACAAGTTTGAACCTAGAAAGAAATAGTTTAATCATCCACTTTATCCATCACATAGTGCATTGGTTAGATGAAACAAGTTTAGTGGTCAACAACAAAGTGTATCAGTTCAAAATAGTAATCGATTGACAGATTCAATGAATAAACTAGTTATACCACCACTGCAGTGTTTTGTTTGTAAAGAACCTCATCTATATAAAGATTTTCCTCTAAATAAGAACATAAATTTCACAATGCATAACATTTAGTAATCAATGATAGATGATGACATGGTACGATGTACCCATGAGAAAAATGGATCTCTAGAGAATCGACATGATGATCACCAATCTTCCATGGTGGAAATTGAAGGTATGATCAATGATGCAGGAGCATCTAAATCAACATTAAAAGGAGGACACGCTGGAGGAAAACACATCACCCAATGCATATATGGAGACGATTTCGATTCTACACTAGAGAACACACCTTTTTAAATTTGAATTTCATGAAAATAAATGTAATTGATGAATTGAAGGCTAAGGTCATCCCTAAAGATCCTCTCGAATCAATAACACTTTAATGTAAAGGTTGTATTGTACATAGGTTGCAGATAAACCCTTATCTTATTGTAAATGCTAATAACTTCTTAGTCCTTAGTAGGTGGATCCATAAATACTAATAGGATATCATTAAGGTTGTTGGTGGGGTAAATGTTCATTGAATCACCCCTTATATATATACTTGTATGTTTTTTCCAAAATAGGGTTGTTGCTCATTTTTTATAGTTGTTATTGAGGGAGAGAGAGTTGTTGTTGTTGAGAGATGCAGAGAATTATATAAGTTATTGAAGGAGCAATGGAGGACTACCTATATATATGTATATTTTATCACTTGAATGAATAGGACAGAGAATATTTGACCCAAACGTTTGCTATTCCCGATTCCTATGTTTATCTGAATGAATGGTAGGCCTTCTGCTCATTTAAATTCTCTATTTATACTTGTTCTTGTTTTTGTGAATGTATTATGTGGTTGAATACATAAATCTGTGAAGTTATAATTATTTTCAATTGTTTCTCTTTTGAAATCTTGTGCAAGCAGTGCATTGATAGAGTTAATTTCAACTCAGAGAAGCTCAGGGGAGACAACATTGGATCTTTGATAGTAAAAGTGCAGGGAGTGCACAGAGCCACACAAGGAGTGCACAGGATGAGTTTTTCTCAGACTATTTTAATTAGAGGAGAACAATCAAGTGGAGGAGTTCCAAGGACGCAAGGAGCATGCCCAAGGATTTAAAATCTTGGAGGAACAAGAGAAAATGAGGTAGCGACTATAAACATTTGGTGGAGTAAACTAGAAAATTTCTAAGTTCAAATGTTTTAATGTGTTAAAAGGAGCACACAGAGGGAAGACAGAGGTCTCATATACCTCTATAACTTAAGATCAGGAGGGAAAGCAGTGATGATCCTTTGAAGGAGAGAGTTTGAAGACTCGTTGGTGGGGATTTAGCGGGAGATCTCTAGAGATCTGACAACTGTCAGATCTTGGGAAGCTGCACAAAGGATAACCCTTAAGACCTTCGATGCTTCATGTATTCAGAGGTTTGAAGGAGAACAAGGAGAAGGATCATCGAAGTCTTGAAGAGTGAATATATACGGGTCGTACATCTAAGAGAGGGCATGTGGTGAAAGATCCACAGTTTTGAAGGAATAAAATATGGACCGTTGATCTCCAGTGTGAACGCGTTGGCCTATGGTTTATTTTAGAGCAAATGTTATTTGGGAGAAACAAAGGGTCCAGGTCTCGGATTTTCCAAAGACCAAAGAGATCTATACTATTGGATCTAGAGGGGGCACATGGCGTGATATCCTCACTTCTGAAGAAAGGAACTTCAGGGAAAAGCACGTGTAGTGGAGCACAATATTTTGAATCCCGAAGGAGAAATTCAATCATGGCCATTGAGCTATCATGACATCACAAGATCTTGTATCTATAGGGTTAGTACTCCAGGAGGAATATCCAAAGGGAGAGTTGAATAGAATTCATCTGAATCCTTAAAGGCGAGACACACCCTGACTATAGATTTGAAGGAGGACAGATGGCACCTGATCCATAGCTTGGGCTACTGGACACTTTGGGAGATCGGATAAGTGTTCGACATCTAAATTTCTGAAGCCCAAAGGATTAGATCTTTGAAAAAGAGAAAATCCCTAAAGGAAAACGCTCACGAGTTTTCTTGAACTTGTATAGAGAGCAAAAGGGGGGACTATACAGGGATGATTTTAGGGGCTAAATTTTTCTCATGGGCTAATTTTCCATGGTTTTTCCAAAAATGAGATTCTCTGTTTTAAAAATGATTCTCCCAAATTCTATAGGATAAAATTATTTTACCTTAAAAATTGCCAAAATTTTATAAAAACTATATAAAATCCTTAGAAATTTGAATATTTTTACAAAAATATCGCCAAACATTTATAGTTGGCATACGAAGGATTAGTAATATTCGCCGAGGTTTCTACATTTTAAAATAAATTTCCATCCTTAAAATAATCCCTGGGACTATATTAACTGGTTCTGGGGCTCAAAAGAGGCCCTAAGATTCGTTTCGACTCCATATTATATCGATCCTATACTGAGAGGTCGTTGAGACCGTGAGAGAGGTAGGGGGTTTGTATCAAGTGGTATCAGAGCCCATAAATTAAAATTGCTTGTAGGTAGCAGGTGAAAGGAGATAAATTGAGTTTTGTGTTAAAAAGATATTAGTTCCATTCCACCAAGAAGACGCAGGGACAAACCTGTAGCAAATCCAACAATGAAGGAATAAATGAGGAGGCTCTGTGTGAGGTTAGATGCCATGGAGACAACACATAGAAGAGCAGCATATGTTGGTGATGTCAATGATGATGAGAATGAAGAAGGGGAAGTAGAAGAAATAGCAGAAGAGGAAGTTGTAGAGGAATGTTTGTTGAGGGATATTGTAAATATGGGGACCAAAGCAAAGATAGAGATTCCTATGTATGAAGGAAACTTAGACGTTGAAGAGTTTCTAGATTGGATAAGAACTTTAGAAAAATATTTTGATTATGAGGATACAGGTGACGAAAGGAAGGTAAAACATGGTGTCACAATATTAAAGGAGCATGCAACACTGTGGTGGGATGAACAACATGATGATAGAAGAAGCAAAGGAAAACAAAAGATAAAGAGTTGGGATAGAGTGGTATCCAAAATAAAGGCTCAATTCATACCCAAATTCTATCTGATAAATCTATTCAGGAGGCTGCATAACCTAAGGCAGAAAGGTATGACAGTAAAAGAATATACAGAGGAGTTCTATAGGCTCAACATTAGATATGGTCACCATGAAAGTGATGAAGAGAAGGTTTCAAAGTACATTAATGGTCTGATATATGAAATCGAGGATGAAATTAGTATGATGACTATGAGAAAATTTGAATATCCTTATCAAACTTCCCTGAAAGAAAAAGATAAATTGGCCAGAAAGAAAAGCCAAAGAGGTAGAGGAAGAATACCAAGCAGGGGTAATGAATTTTTCCATGACAAGGATTAGAAGCCCAAAGCTGAGACTGGAAATCTTTACATTCATACAGAGACAAGAGGATTTTACCAAGGGAGACAATATGGTGGAAGGAATTCTTTTCGTTGAGGAAGAGGCATAGGTAGAGGAGGAGAAGTGAAATTCTATGCCCGTGGAAAGACAAGACATATGTCTCTGGAGTGTCCTCAGAGGAAGAAAGATACAAAAGGAGGAGAGATGACATTTTTGAAGCACATAGGAGGAATTTTGGGGCATAAGATTTTGAAGATGGAAAGTCCCTCATGATGAGGAAAATTATCTGGAAACCTAAGAAGGAGGTGGAAGCACCAGTACAAAGAAACAATTTGTTTAGGAATTCTTACACAACCAAGGACAAAGTTTTCAAGGTGATAATTGATAGTGGGAGCATTTATAATATAGTATCCACAAAGATGGTGGAAAAACTAGAGATGGAAACTGCTGCACATCCAAATCCATATAAGGTTTTACGGTTGCAGAAAGGACACCAAGTAAGGGTAAGTAAACAATGCCAAGATAAGTTTAAAATATGAGGATACAAGGATTACATTTTTTGTGATGTAATTCCCATGGATGTTTATCATGTTCTATTGGGAAGAGCATGGAAGTTTGACAGAAATGTCATACATGATGGGAGGAGGAATACTTACACCATTGAGAAAAATGGTAGAACACACATGTTGTTTCCAATAGAGGATAATAAAGGGAAGGAAGAAGAAATCCGAAACATACTTATCATGAGTGGGAAGGAGCTCTTGAATGAAGTAAAGAAAAAAAAAGACATGTCGTTTGTTGTGGTAAGAATGCCTAGAGTCATCCTTACAAGTACTTTTGTGGATGATCTTCCTGAATAAATTCAGGAGCTACTAGATAATTTTGTTGATATCGTACTGGATGAGTTACCTTTCTCATTGCCACCTATTAGAAGTATAATTCATCACATTGACTTTATTCCAGGAGCCAGTTTTCCAAACAAAGAAGAATACAGATTGACACCTAAAGAGAATGAAGAGGTCAAGAATCAAGTTCAGGATCTGTTAGAAAAAGGTTTGGTAAGAGAAATCTTAAGTCCATGCGTAGTATTAACTATGTTGAGTCCAAATAAGGATGGAGGATGGATAATGTGTACAAATTATAGAGCCATCAAAAACATCACCATCATGTATATGTTTCCTTTGCCCATAATGGATGATTTGATGGATTGCTTGAGTCGAGCAAGTTATTTTTTTAAGATAGATCTAAAAAGTGGTTATCATCCTATATGGATGAGAGAGGGAAATGAATGGAAGACAATGTTGAATACAAATGAAGGTTTTTATGAGTGGATTGTTATGCCATTTGGCTTAACAAATTCCCCAAGTACAGTCATGTGATTAATGAATGAAGTACTTAAAGACTTCATTGGTAAATTTTTCATTATATATCTAGATGATGTACTAGTCTTCAATAATACTAAAGAGGATCACTTGAGACACTTGACATTAATGATGAGGAGGTTGCAGCAAGAGAAGTTGTTGATAAATTTAAAGAAAAGTTATTTTATGAAGACATAACTCATATATTTGGGTTTTGTGATCTCTTCCAATGAGTTGAAGATGGACACAAAAAAGGTGAAAGCTATCAGATATTGGCCATTACCAAGAACTGTATTTGAGGTAAGGAGTTTCCATGGACTAGAAAGTTTATATAGGAAATTCATTAGAAATTTCAGTGGTATATGTGCAACAATATTAGACACTGTGAAGAGTAGACATAAATCTTTTAAGTGGACATAAGAGGCTGAGAAATTCTTGAGGATATTGAAGGGTAATATCATAGAACAACTAATTCTAATTTTACTATATTTTGGAAAGACATTTAAGGTAATATGTGATGCTATTGGGATAGCAATTGGAGCAGTATTAAGTCAATATAACATAGTTGTTTCATATTTCAATGAGAAGTTGAATGATACCAAGAATAAATACTCCACATATGAAAAATAGGTCTATGCAGTGATTCAAGCCTTGAATAAGTCGATGCATTATATTATTCCTAAGGAGTTTGTGTTGTATAGTGATAACCAAGCTTTACAGTTCATTATTAGGGAGGAAAAGTTAAATAAAAGGCATATGAAGTGGGTGGAATTTATGAAAAAATTCACTTTTGTTATTAAAAATATTTCTAACAATGCAAACAAAGTTGCATATTCTTTGAGTAGGAGGTGTTTGATTATGAAGGAATTCAAAGTGGATACCTTGGGATTTGAACTTCTTAAGGGAATGTACCACGAAGATGTAGCTTTCAAAGAGGCTTATGAGGCATGTGGAAATCCTTTGTTAAGGGACAAAATCCCATGGATGGAATATCTAATTCAGAATGGATTGATGTTTAAAGGAAGCCAATTGTGCATACCAAAATTCTCAATGAGAGGCAATATAATGAAAGAATAACATAGTGGAGGCCTAGTAGAACATTTTGGCCATGATACAACATTTTCATAATTGAGTATCTCATATTATTGGCTAGGTATAAGACTTGAGGTTAATAAGTTTCTAAATGGATGTAGAATTTTGCAATATTCCAAAGAGAGAAAGAAGAACTTGGGTCTTTATCATCCATTACCTATTCCAAAGAAGCCTTTGGATGCTATCAACATGGATTTTGTGTTGGGATTACCAAGAACATAGAAGGGAAGTGATTCCATATTTGTGGTAGTTGACAAATTTTCCAAGATGGCACATTTTATACCATACCAAAAGACTAAGGATGCAACACACATAGCTGGTCTATTTTTCAATTATTTGTTTATAATTGTTCTTGTTTTTGTGAATGTATTGTGTGGTTGAATACATAAATCTGTGAAGTTATAATAAGTTTCAATTGTTTCTCTTATGAGATCTCGTGAAAGTAGTCCATATTGTCCACAAGGAGTGCATTGACCAAGTTAATTTCAACTTAGAGAATCTCAGAAGAGATAACATTGGATCTTTGACATTAAAGGTGCATGGATTGCATAGAGCCATGCAAGGAGTGTGCGGGTCGACCTGTTCTCAAAATATTTGTATCATAGGAGAAAAATCAAGTGGAAGAGTTGCAAGGATGCAAGGAGTGTGCCCAAGGATTTTAAAACCTTGGATGAACAAGATCATAAGAGGTAGCAACTGCAAACATTGGGTGGAATAACTTAGAAAATTTCTAATTTTAAGTGTTTTAAAGTGTTAAAAGGAGTACAAAAAGTAAAGTAAAAGGTCTCATATACCTATGGAAATTAAGCTCAGGAGAGAAAGCGATGAGGACCCTTTGAAGAAGATAGTTTGAATACTTGATGGTGGGGATTTAGCAGGAGATAACCAAAGAGCTAACAACTAATAGATCCAGGGAAGCTGCACAAAGGATAACCCTTAAGACCTTTGACACTCCATGTATTCAGAAGTTTGAAGGAGAACAAGGAGCAAGATCATCAAAGTCCTAAAGAGTGAATAGATTTGGGCCATATATCTTAGAGGGGACACGTGGCAGAAGATCCATGGTTCTGAGGGAAGAAAATATAGACCATTGATCTCCAACGAACATGCGTCGGCATGTGGTTTATTTCAGAGAAAAGGTTATTCGAGAGAAAGAAATCATCCAATGCCTAGATATTTCGAAGCCTAAAGAGAACTAGATAGTTGGATCCAAAGGGGGCATGTGGAAAAAGATCTTTTCTTCAAAAGAAAGGAATTTCGAAAAAAATCCCATGTAGTTGAGCACAAACTTCGGAAACCCGAAGGTGCAATTCAATAATGGCCATTGATTTGTTGTGGAAATGTGTCACAAGATCGTGTATCCAAAGGGTTATTATTCTGGGAGGAATATCCAGAGGGAGAGTGGACCAGAAGTCTTCTGAAGCCCTAAAGGAGGGATACACTTTAACCGTATATTTGAAGGAGGAAATGTGGTGCAAGATCCATAACTTCAGCTACTGGACACTTGGGGAGATTAGATAAGTGATGGGTGTTTAAAGTTATGAAGCCCGAACACTTAGCACCTTTTGGGTTAATCCCTGGGTCATATCCCAAGGTCATATGAAGGAAAGGGGCTTAGCAGAGGGAGCTAGCGCATATTATTCAAATTTCCAAAAAAAAAGAGAGGGAAAAATGCCAAATGAAATGATCATGGGTTTTCTTGAATCTGTACAGAGAGAAAAAGGGGTCCCGTGTTAACTGGTTTTAGGGATCAACAGAGGAAGTAAGAGTCAATTAGACTCCATATTATATTGATCATAGAATGAGAGGTCGCATAGACCCTGGGAGAGGCAAGGGGTTTGCATCAATCAATGAAAAATATTTGTCTATTTTATTTTACCCTCGTGCAAGTTTAAGTTATGTTTCCCATACTATGGTAGAAGACTTTAAACTAAATAATGTTAAGCATAAGAAATCTTGGCTAGTACAATTATCCATAGGTACAAAATGAAAGGTTGTAGAGTTGGTCAAAGAGTTCATAGTAACTATGGATGGGATGTAAACTAACATGGACTTCAATGTATTAAGTTTGGGATAGTATTATTTACTCATAGGCAAGGACTGGCTTGAAAAAAATGCAGTTTTTGTAAACTATAGAAACAAAACTTTTGATTGTTTATACAAACTTGGATAAGGAAAAACCATTTAGGGAATACATCGTCGTGTGTTGGTAAGGCATATCTCTTATCTACAATGGAAAATAAATGCAATAAATGGTTGTGAAATTTATGTTGTGCATATAAATAAGAACCAACATAAAGAGGTTAAAAATATGTTGAATGATGATCCTATATTGCACGAGTTTCAAGATGTATTTCCAAAAGAAATTCCAGGACTACCTCCTAGAAGGGACATAGATTTTACCATAGATCTAGTGCCTAGATATGTGCCAATGTCTAAATCACCCTATAGAATGAGTGTTCTTGAATTGACTAAGTTAAAGATGAAACTTCAAGAGTTTTTTGATAAAGATTACATCATACCAAGTGTGTCTCCATGGGGAGCACCAATCTTATTTGTGAAAAAGAAGGATGAAACCTTTAGGACGTGTATTGATTATAGGAAACTGAATAAGATGATAGTAAAAAATCAGTATCCTTTACCCCATATTGATGACTTGTTTGATCAAGTCGGGGAATCTAGAATCTTTTTAAATATAGATCTAAGATCAGGATATCATCAGTTCAGGATTAAATATGAATACATTCATAAAAATTCTTTTAGAACAAGGTACAAACACTCTGAGTTCGTAGTGTTACCATTTGGTATAACAAATGAACTTGCGAAATTCAGGTGTTTAATGAGCAATGTGCTATGGAAATACTTAGATTAGTTTTTGATTGCATTTTTAGATGATATTTTAATTTATTCAAAGACTAGAGAAGATCATGAAGAACATATAAGGCTGGTTCTGAAAACATTAAAAGAACATCAATTGTATGCAAAATTAAGTAATGTGAACTCTATGAGAATAAGTGCAGTACATAGGATATGTGATTTCAATAGAAGGGATTTGAATTGATCCTAAAAAGGTTGAAGACATTGTAGACTGTTGGTACAAAAGTATGTCTCAGATATTTGATCATTTATGGGTATTAGGAGATACTATCGTAGCCTTATTGAAGGGTTTTCAAAATTGTCTTATCCAATCACCTATTTACAGAAAAAGGGAAGCCTGTTTAAGTGGACTAAAAAGAGTGAGCAAAATTTAGAGAAATTAAAACAATTTCTAACAATTGCACATATTTCAAAGGTAGCATATCCCTACAAATTCTTTGTAGTATGTACAAATGCATCAAAGAAAGGACTTGGGTGGGTATTAATAAAGGATGGATATGTAATTTCATATGAATCACGAAGATTAATACCTCATGAATAAAATTATGCACCTCATGATCTATAATTTACTAATATTGTACATGCTCTAGAAATATGGTGTCAATATCCCTTGGGGAAAAAGTTTTTATTAAAAAAAATAAATTATAGTCTAAAACACTTTTTCAATCAAAAGTACTTGAATGTCAGACAATCTAGATTCTTGGATTTCCTAAGCGAGTTTGATTTTTAAATAGAACACATTAAAGGGGAGGAAAATAAGGTAGAAGATTCACTCAGTAGGAAGTTGAATGCAGTTTTTGACAGTAACGTGAAATCTGATTTAAAACAAAAACAATTGGCAGTGACTGAAAAATATGAGGAATAGAAGAACATTATTGAAAATTGTCAAAATAATCAACTAACTAATGATGAATCAAAGTTTTTTTTCAATCCAAAAGGTTTAGTATTGTATAAAAACTAAATTTATGTACCAAGTAACACAAAACCAAAAAGTTTAATATTAGAAGAAGTGCATAAGAAACCATATTGAGGTAATTTTTGTTATCAAAAAACAATAACAATTTTAAGGAAAGAGTATTTTTGTCCTGGAATGAAAATAATAGTAGTTGAATACCTTGAAATATGTTTAAAGTGCCAAAACGTCAAGGTTGAGCAGCATCTTTTGACTGGACTATTAGAGCCTATACCCATTCTAGACTGGAAATTGGAGCTAATCCATATGGATTTGATCACTGGATTACCCGTAACTAAGAAACAAAATGATGCCATTTGGTTGTAACAGACAAATTTACATAAGAGGGACATTTTATTAAGGTAAAATCTACTCACAAGGCTATAAATATTGCATAAATGTTTATGCATGAGATTTTGAGGATGCATTGTCTACCTAGGACAATCATTTCTCACAGAGACACAAAGTTCACTGCCAATTTTTGGAAGACCTTGTTCAATTGATTGGATACAAAAATAAGTTTTAATACCTGTTATCATCCTTAACTTAATAGTAAGATTGAAAGGTCTAACCATATTGTAGAGGATCTATTACGAATGTATGTTATGGACTGCCTGAAAAAATGGGAGGATTACCTTCATCTGGTTGAATTCACATAAAACAATAGTTATTGATCATCTTTAAATATGATTCCTTTTGGACTGTTATATGAAAAAAAGTGTCAAATACCTATGATTTGGGACAATCCCATTGACACGATCATTTTAGGACTGAACATGCTATTTAGGAAATGGAAATTATAGTTCATAAATAAATAAAAAACTTGAAAACTACAGAGGATAGGCAGAAGAGTTATGAAAAATTAAAAGGGATACACACAAAGTTTAATATTGGATATCATGTCTATGTAAAAGTGAAAAACCAGAAACAATGCTTTCGAACTCGAAAAAAAATCTAATTTGTCACCACAGTATCATGGTCCTTTCGCTATGTTGGTAAAAGTTCGACCAGTAGCCTACCAACTTTCACTTACAACAAGTACTAAAGTACAAAATGTATTTCATGTTTCATTGTTAAAGAAATATTTTCATGATATAACTCATATTGTTAATTGGAATGTGATCCAGGTGGAATGAGAAGGCAACTTCCAGGTGGAACTACCATGCATTCTCGACAAGAAGGAAAATCAATTGCGGAACAGATCTATCTCATAGGTTAAAGTGAAGTGCAAGAACTTTAGTCCTATGGAGGTCACTTGGGGAAAGGAGTAATCTATGAGGAAATATTATCCATTTATGTTCCAGAGATTAGTTGCTTGGATGGAACATCAAGGATGGTTTTTAGTTCAAGGGGGGGAGAATGTAATATCCCTCCATTTTAAATATTTAACTAATTTTGAATAGTTGTATTTTTGGATTATTATGCTAAGAAATACTCAAGTTGACATTATGTCATTATAAAAATTTAATGATGAGAAACATTGTTGTAAATATTTTTTTTAATTTTATTTAAATTTGCTAGAGATAAATTGGTGAGAGAACAAAAAAATAACAAAATTAATTATTTGTTCCATGGGAAAAGTGAGAAAATGATAAAAACCACCAGGGTAATTGTTTTCCATGAGGGGAAGTGCAAACCTACCCCCAAGGATGTTATAGGTGAGGGAACAAGCTAGCAAGAAGTCAGGCCAAGACTCCCAAGAGTTAGGGATTATGCTAACATGAAAAATAAATACCTAGGAAGTCTATTCTCTTCTTGAAGAGAAGAGAAAAGACAAGTATGGTGTAAATAGGATACTACCGATTACTTGTGTAGGAATGTAACCTTGATGGTTCTGAGAAAGAATCAAGTTCTAGTATTTACTTGAAGAAGGTTATTGACATTTTCAGTTTCCTATGGAATAAATAACTAGGCTTGTTGTGATTTCCTTGAATTATTAAAAAAATAGATATTTCCAAAGTTGAGTTTAAAAAAAAAAAGAAAAAACTCCATTCAGGGAAATTCGAATTCAGATTTATGGAAGTATGTAATTATTATTTTTATGATTGTTGGACAAATATTTGACATGACAATTCTCCTCTTTTGATGGACACATATGAGAAATTTTTTTTTCATAAGCTAAATGCTCGAAGACAAATGGAACAACTAGGTTAAAAATAGTTGACTATGCCTCCATAAATGGGGAACGAGTTTGATTTAACTTAGAGATGACTTTCACAAGTGTCAAAAGTTGAGTTCTCTCACTCGCAGCCCTTAAAAATCAGGGATTTGTAAATCTTTGAATTTTCCAAGGAGGGAAAGGAATGGAAAGTCCTAGGCATGAGATAAATATAACATATGTGGGAGGCATGACGTTGCTTAGTATGTTGGGAAAGAGAATTTTTTTTTCTGTTATGAGCACATCTGGTGTTAGGAAAAACATTTTATGAACTGTTG
>JASDQU010025418.1:4175-16616 GCA_032191745.1 Picea mariana
TTATCTAAGTAATACTCTAACTACAGACCACATTTAATGACCTGAGAATTATAATTTAAAAGATCAATGAAAATGTTATAAAATGGTGGCGTATGCAGAGAGGGATAGCCATGGATCCCGAGAAGATAAAACATTAACTCATGACGAGAAGAGGGGGATGTGCACACTATTTGATGGGAGGGGACATAATGGATGCTGTGGACGGTTGTGTTTTTTCATCAACAGAGATTCTGCGTTTTGCTGTGAGCAACGATTTTCTGTGCACTGTGGTATTGGCTGTGAGCCTGTGATATTTTGTTCACTGTTGGCTTGCTGTGAGCAAGGAACAGAGTGTTCTAGACTATGACTTTTGATCAAGGGAGGCACTGAGTTGCTGGAGGTTTTGGGCACGGAGGGCCAGGATATCCGTAAATATCCTGGAGCTAGGTATTTTTCCTAGTTGGCAGGGAGGACAATAGTTTTGGGCAGTTATTTTCCTGTTTGTGGCAAGGTTGATCTGTGTAGCAGGGAGCAGGAAGGAAACAACAAAGCAAAGAGGCAACGAAAATTAGCATCAGAACCAGGTACTTTGTAAGTTATGTATTTATTTCTTTATGTCATGATTTCAGTATTTATTAAGAATTCTAAGTTGTTGAAGTTGCTGTTATGAGAATCACTATTATGCTAAGAAGTTATTATTTTAGTTTACCAAATAAAAATGTTTATGAATCTTAATGACGTTTAGAAGTATATGGGAATTACAAAAGTTGTTTGATTTATATTTTATTATTATTTGTAGTTATTTATTTTAATGTTTTGGCTAAACATTTTCTTCTAATATTGTTGTATTATATTTTTTTCCAAAATATATTACATATATGCTATAATTAATGCAACAATTGACTGTATTGTAAAACATGAGAAAATATTTTATTTAGTGTAATAATTAAATGTATAGTAAATATGAGAAAATTTTACATTTTAATTTTTTTTATCTCTTTCAAATTAACATTTTGATAAATTTAGGATTAAGATATATCTAACTTGATTTTGGTACTAAGTATGAAGTGAATTATTTGCATGATTGCTTCCTATTTCAATCATTACATTATAATGGAAAAACAAATTATTTTCAGTTAAAGAAGTTAATTTAATGGTTTGTTGTCAATATTGTTATTTTATTTGAATTTAATATTGTTATTTGAATTTGAATTTTATGAAAGAAAAAATACTTAAAATTTATTAAATCTTATTTTAAAATAATAATAAAATGAAAATTTATATTTAATTAGAATAATAATAGCATAATCAATTCAAATACTAATTGCAATAAAAAGATAAGTTCAGAATTACAATAAAATAACAATAATAAAAGATAATTTAAATTCAATTCATTTAATAATTCCGAATTCATTTGACATAATAATTGCAACAATCAATTCAAATAATAATTGCAACAAAAAATAATTTAAATAAGAATTGCAATAAAAATAAGAAATTAAATAAGAATTGCAAAAAAATAAAAATAATAAAAGATAATTTTAATTCAATTTAAATAATAATTACAAATTCATTTGAAATAATATTTGCAATAAATAATTTAAATTCAATTTAAAATAATTGCAATTTTTTATATTTAAAATTTTAAAATATTTATTTATAGAATAATAGAAGTAAATCATAATATTAGATTATTCTTATTTTTATTCTTATTATAAATCATTAAATGATTTACTATCAATGTCCTTAGAATCATGTAGATTTACTAACAATGTCCTTAGAACAAGTGTAATTTATCATCTACAAAGTTTAAGATGAATTTCTATAAATATATTTAGAACAAGTAAGAATCATAATTGGAAAGATCAATATCATTTGCTATCAATGTCCTTATAATAAGTATGATTCTAAATTTTCCTATTTTTCTAACAAAGGAAACACTTCATTAATTTTTTTTTTTAGACTTGGCTAGAACTTCCTTTTCATAATGTGTTTAACACAAACCAACCTTCCCATGTGACAAAAATAACTCAACATAGCAATTTGAAAAACAAAATCAGATGTTGCAATGTGATGAACATAGAAATGTTGCAATGTGATGAATATACTAATGTCCCAATATGATGAACATAATAGTGTCATAATATGACCACCAGTGCAACATTGTAACATGATGACCAAATCCATGTCGTGACAATGCGATGAGCATATCCCTATCGTCGCAATTGGACAAACATAATCACATCACAATATGACCAATAATATAACATTGCAATATGACCATCATAGCTATGTCGCCATATTGTGATGAGCATATCCATGTTGTCACAATGTGACAAACATAGTTTCATCACAATCTAATGAATAATGTAACGTCACAATATGATGAACATCTCCCTTTCGTCGCAATTTGACGAGCATATCCCTATCCTCGCAATTTGATGAGAATATAATCACGTTTTTGTAATATGTATGTCGTCACAAAACAACCTCGTCATGTGATGTACACACATTTTCGTAATATGTCGAACACAAACCAACCTTGTCATGTGATGAACATAACTCAATGTTTCAATTTGACGAACAAAACTAGACATTGCAGTGTAACAAAGATATTAATGTTGCACTATGAAGAATAAAGTAATGTCACAATGTAATGAACATAGTAACATCGCAATCTAACAAATGGTGTGACGTCACAATGTGACAAACATAACCATGTCGTCACAATTTGATGAGCACATCCATCTCGTCACAATGTTATGGACATAGTAACATAACATTTCGATGAATAGTTTAACATCAAAATATCACGAAAATAACCCTTTTCTCACAATGTGATGAGCCTATCCATGTCCTCGCAATGTCTCAAATATATCTTCATGTTGCAATGTGAAGAAAATATACTAACATCACAATGTGACAAACATTTCCAAACCTCAGATGTGGAGAACATAATGCATTGTCTAATGTGATATACACACATTTTTGTAATATGTCAAACAAAAACCAACCTTGTCATGTGATGAACAAAACACAATGTTGCAAATTGACGAACACAACAAGATGTTGCAACATGACAACCATAGTAATGTTGCAATGAGCCGAATATAGTAATGTCACAATGTAATGAACATAGTAACATCACAATCTAACAAATGGTGTGACGTCAAAATGTGACGAACATATCCATGTCATTACAATTTGGCGAGAACATCCCTGTCGTCGCAATGTGACGAACATAGTAACATCACATTTGGACAAATAGTTTTATCATCGCAATCTCACGAAAATAACCCTTTTCTTGCAATGTGATGAGAATATCCCTGTCCTCGCAATGTGTCAAACATATCTTCATGTTTCAATGTGAAGAAAATATACTAACATCACAATGTGACAAACATTTCCAAACGTCACATGTGATGAACATAGCCGATTGTCCAATGTCATGTACACACATTTTTGTAATATGTATGTTGTCAGAATTTGATGAGCACATCCATGTTGTCACAATGTGATAGACATATTAATATCACATTTCGACGAATAGTTGAATGTCACAATCTCACAAAAATAACCCTTTTCTCGCAATGTGATGACCATATCCCTTTCCTCGCAATGTGTCAAACATATCTTCATGTTGCAATGTGAAGCAAATATACTAACATCACAATGTGACAAACATTTCCAAAGGTCACATGTGACGAACATAGCCCATTTTCCAATGTGATGTACACGCATTTTTGTAATATGTCAAACAAAAACCAACCTTGTCATATGATTAAAAAAACACAATGTTGCAATTTGACGAACACAACCACATGTTGCAATGTGACAAGCATAGTAATGTTCCAATGTGACAAATATATAGTATTGTTACAATGTCATGAACATAGTAACGTCGCAATCTAACAAACAATGCAACATTACAATGTGACAAACATAGCTATGTCATCACCATCTGACGAGAATATCCATGTCGTCATAATGTGATGAACATATCCATGTTGCTTCAATGTGATGAGCATATCCCTTTCGTCGCAATGTGATGAACATAGTAACATCATTAGCCGACGAACAATGTAACGTCACAATATGGTGAACATAGCCCCTTCCTCGTAATGTAATGAGCATATCCCTATCCTAAAAATGTGTCAAACATATCCTCACGTTTCAATGTGATGCAAATATACTGATGTCACAATATGATAAACTTTTTCAAACGTCACAATGTGACGAACATAGTTGATTGTCGCAATGTGATGTACACACCCAATGTTGCAATGTGTCAAACATATCTCAAGATTGCAATGCAACGAATATTTCCCAACGTTGTAATGTGACGAACATAACCCAGTGTTGGAATGTGATATACATATTCCAATGCCATTATGGCACAAACAAAAACCCTACTTTGTAATGTGATGACCATGACCTTACGATGTCATGTGACAAACAAAACTTGATGTCGCAATGTGACAAACAAAACATGATCAACATCAAAATGTCATAGTGCCATAGCAAACCATGGTTAAACATAATCAACATGACCCACCATAATGAGCTCCACATGGTCTATAAAAGTGAGCCATGGGCATGGTCAATCATAGTCATCCTCATTCAGCCATAGTCAATCATGGTCATGGTCAACCATAGTCAACCACGATCAACCATACTCAAATTTGGTCCACGTCAAGCTCAACCATAGTTAACCATAGTCAACCATAGTAGACCATACTCTAGGTCATGATCAACAAAAGTTAACCATAGCTAAGGTAATGGTCAACCATAGTCATAATAAAGGTCAAACATGGTGAATGTCATCCACAGTCATGGTCAACCATTGTCATGTTCATCCATGGTAATCTATGGACAAAAATTGTCAAACATGGTTAACCATTGTTAACAATGGTCAACCAAAGTCAACCAAGGTCAACCATAGTGAAGGTTATGCTCAACCATGGTCAACCATAGCCAATGACACTAAACCAAAGTCAACCAAGGTCTAGCAAATTTAATTATGACGATGGTGAGTGTCATGGAAAATAAATGTAAACCATGGTTAACCATTGTTAACCATGCTCTACCATGGTCAGGCTCAACCACAATCAATCATGGTTATAATAATGCACAACCATGGTCAACCATAGTCAATGATAATAAACCAAAGTGTAAGAAGCTCTAATAGAGTTATCCATGGTCATGGTCAACCATAATAGTTAATCACCATGGTAAACCAAGGTCAACTACAATTAACCATGGTCATAGTCAACCAAGGTCAACCTTACTCAACCCATAGTCAACCGTACTAAACCAAAGTCAACCAAGGTGCAAGAAAGTTAACCATGGTCATGGTCATTTTGACCATAATGGTGCTAAATTATTACTATATTAATAAAGTAATACATTATTAAAATAATAAAAAAATTACATTTCATACATTAAATACATTACTAAAGAATTGATACATTAAAACATTAAATTTTAATACAATGATAAAGCAACACAATAATAATACATTAATATCTTAGTACATTAATGTAATATATAATAATAATATATAAATGTTATATTTAGATGAAAGTAATTAATTTACATTATAGTTTATTGATTAATACATTTAATATAATAGTTAATTAATTATATTAATTTATACATCGTTAAAATACTAATACATTAATAGTGTAACATTAATGATACAAGTAACATATTAATTAACTTCCATGTATCAAGTATCATTTAATTTACTTTTATAATTGATTTATCATACACTTTTATAAAGTAGTTGATGTAAAGGCATTAATTAATTTATATATTAAAATACTAATACATTAATAATGTAACATTAATATATTAATGTAACCTATAAATGAATATATTAATTTACATTATTACTCAATACATTATTAAAGTAGTAATACATTAATAAAGTATTATTACATTAAAAAAATTAAAATATATTAATAAACCAATAAAATAATACATTATAAATACATTAAAAATACATTATTACAATATTTCTTGAAAGTATTAGTTAATTAATTAATATATTAATAAAATATTATTAATTAAAACATTTGTATATTAAAAAGATATTATTAATTAATTCATTAATAAAGCATTCATACCTTAATAAAACATTCAAAATAAAACATTCAAGTATTTAAAAATACATTAAAATATTAATAATACATTAATAATGTAAAAATACACACATCATGTAATAATCTTTATATTAATATGAGAATCTTTATTATTTTTTATTAATAATTTATATTATACATTAATCCTTATAGTTTATAGTGTAAGTGCAAAATTAATAATTTATATTAATCTTTATATACATGAATTATTATTCAATACATTTAAGCATTTAACATTGTAAATTATATATATTATTTTATATATTATTAATGTATTATTTAAATTATACATTAAACTTTACTACAATAATGATTTATCAAATCATTGTATCAATACATTATTAATAGATTACATTATTAAACTATTTATTACATTACATAAATTAATTAATAAAGTAATAAATTATATAAATAAATTAATAAATTACATTATAAAGTTATTTATATATAGCAATTTTAAATAAATAGTATTTATTAATAATATTTTTTGCAATTTTAAAATTTTATTAATATATAGATGTTTTATAGATTAATGTATTGATAATACTTTATTATTATATTGGTAAAACTTTATTAATATATAAATGCTTTATAGATTAATGTATTGATAGTATTTTATTACTATATTGCAATTATATAATTATAGATGCTTTATATATGTATTTATTAATAATATTTTAATACTTTAATAATGTATACATACTTTATAATTGTATTTATTAATTAAGAGATATTTTTATTAATTATTAATTAATGTTTTATTTATAAATATATTTTTATTAATTATAAATGTATTTTTATAACTATATTTTTATAAATTATTATAAATAAATTTTTATAATTTATAATTATAAATGTACTTTTATTAATTATTTAACACAATAATACATTACAGTATAGATTAATATTTTAATACATTAATTTATAAATTGCATCAATGTTTTAATTTTTTTTTATATATTTAATACTTAACACATTAATTTTTTTATATATTTAATAATTATAGATTAATATTTTAATACATTAATTTATAAATTGCATCAATGTTTTAATTTTTTTTTATATATTTAATACTTAACACATTAATTTTTTTATATATTTAATAATTAATGTATATATTTAGTATTTTATATATTAATATATAATTAAAATTAATAAATATTTAATAATTAAATAATAGTTTTTATTATTTATTTAATATTAATAATTTATTTTTTTTTTATTTTTTTTTAAGTAAAAAGGGTAGTACCTATCATATTATTAAAAAAGAGTATACACTGACCATTGACGTCGCCAGCTGTCTTGCCTGAGCAGGAAACCAGGATAGTTGAGCGTCCAGTGCCAGGTGCAATCTAGTTTTCAAAATATACATGCGGGTGCCCTGCCCGAGGGAAACCAGGGCTATTAAACTTAAACAGTTTCAAAACAGAGGCCATGACTAGACTTAAAAAGACTAAACATTCTAACTAAACTAAGAAACTAGCAAGACACTTCTGAATAGGAACTTTGGTGAGGCTACTTGCTCGTGTTTGGATGGTCATTCCTCTTCTGACGCCAGCCTGCTGGAAGCGAGTACACCTGTGCACACGTTGGGCATTGTCGCTTCAGAGAACTCTTCGAATAGGCTGCGAAAAGCATATCCAGCCGAGAATCCATTCTGGCTAGGCGAAAAGCCTGGTCATCCATCAGATTACGGAGCTCGAAGATGAGCTGGAAATTCCCTATTACAAGGCCTGGAGGCTGGTCCGACCCCCCACTGTTGCCGGAGGCACGCGTGATGGAGTCCCTCTCTTCGCGAGTTGGCTGTCCTGTAGGCACTGTCACCCCTGTGTTGTCGTCGGGAGGGTCTTCCTCCTCCACAATGCAAGGTGGGAAGAGGTCCTCCATGGTGGCCATGTGGAGGTTCCACCGGGTATCCTCAGGCAGTGGCTTTGTTTCCTCTGCATGGGCGAGTGAGGGGTGGTGCTGCATCGCTTCCTCCAAACTTATCTCTTCTATTATTTCCATGGGTGGCGACCAGGGTCGCCGCTTGCGTTGAGTGGTTGCTAAAGCCAACGCCCATTCGAAATTGTGAATTCTCTTGCGTCTGGATTCATCCCTGTACCAGGCTGTCCCTCTGCGGGATTTCCCTCTTAGCCTGGGCATGGGGAGGATTCTGGTTCGAGCTCCTGTCAAAATGGCTGCTTCTTATCCTGGCTTCAGTCCGATCAAAATGAACACTACAAGCGACCGATGCAGAATGAACACTGCGAGCGACCAATGCAACCCATCCCAATTCATCGCTGTGAAAACGCACCAAGTTGTCGTGACTGCCGAGGCCATTAAGGCTGGGTGGTTAGTGCTCTGTCCCCTGGTACAATTCCCTCACGCGAGAGGTCTCATCGATTGGAAATGGCAGGTGGAGGCCATAGCTTATTTAGTGTTCGGAGGGCGCTCACCGGTTGATGCCATAAATGGGCATCCCGACGATCGTCCACATGTCTACCAACTGTGTGTGTGTCACCCCATCCGAGGAATATTAATAATTTATTAATAGTATTATTACTAATTTATTTATTATTACTATTATTATTTTATTTAATTAATAAGAATATTAACTAAATTATAAATTATTTTATTTTAATACTTAATTATTACATTTAAAATGTATAAATATGTTTATGGTTGTGTCCATGCATGTTGGGGGTCAACTAGCAACAATTACTTTTATGTAAAAAGTGATTGATATAAGCCGTCATTAATTTAAAAAGATGAAAAATAAGGTTGATCAACATATATCAACCACTTTTTACATAAAAGTGATTGTTATTAGTCTACTATCAATCAATGTCTCCATAATTGTTCTCAGTTATAACGAAAAAATTAAAAATTTCAAAGTGTAATTAATTAATAAAACTTGGATATATACCTTAAGACGTTGTATACCCATGTAGCCGGAGAGTTCGAAGACCCAAGGCGATTGAGTTGAGATCACTCACACCACATTCTCTCCCACGCCCAATGTCTTTTTCGTTCCAATAACTGCTGGACAAATTTGAAGAGGATTTTTTTTTAACCATATAATTTATACAAAATAAGTTTTATGATTTCAAATAAAAAATAAAATTATTTTATCAATAGGTAAATGTAGCATTGAAATTTCATATTGAAATTAAATCAAATCCATATTTAATAAATTTTATAATTTTAGATAAAAAAAATAAAAGTATTTTATTAATTATTCTAATATAACATTGAAATTTGAAATTTCATTAAGATACACTAAAACTCACCACCAATGATGAAGTTCTCACATATCCATAAAATAAAAATCCAAAACATTGAAGACTAATTTATTCATCCTTGAAACCATAAATTAAAATGAAAATCAAATAATATGACAATAAACTACACATAACATATGTTTAACACAAACAAAAGTATAATGTTGACAATAAACTATCCATAACATATCTTTAACACAAACAAAAGTATAATGTTGAGTATAATTTTTGTTATGGCCATAAATTTCACACCCCTTTAGTAGACAACGACAACGCAAACACCTCAAATTGCAACTGACATTAGACATTTTTTAAATTTTGATTGTGGGTGTTATTTTTTTACATATCTTGTATAACAATTTGTTTTCATTCATTAGGAGGTTTTATACAAATTTATTTATGGAGGAAGGTTATTTATTTTCTGCCAGAGAAAAGGGAGATCAAGTTGAAGTTTTGGAAAGAATGTCTGAATTATAAATTCAAAGTTTCTAATTAAATGATGATAAAGATATGTAAAAAAATATTAATGTTTTTTATTTTTGTTATTTTGGAAGAAGTTTTTTTTATAAGATATTGATGACTAGTCAGCTTTTTAAAGTTTACTTTATATTTCTCATACAAGATATTTTTCTATATATATTTGGGTTAAGATGTATATATATGAAGATGGTAACCTCATTTAGTAATATAAGTATATAATAATATATTTAGTTTTTTTTGTTGAGATTTATTTATATGAAGATGGTAATCTCACAAGAGTTAATGAGAATTTTGGGAATGTTTAAATGAGATTTTTTATGTCAACCATATTATTTATATTTGGTAAGTTTTGTGGTTTTATATAAGAAATAAAATTATTTTAGAAATGCAGAAATGTAGTATTAAAATTTTATTGAGATGGATTGAAACTTATATTTGGTAAATTCTATGGTTTTAGATAAGAAATAAAATTATTTTGTAAATTATCAAAATATAGCATTGAAATTTCATTCAGATACATTAAATGGATGGCACAATATGGTCTACAATAGAGACGACTGATGGGTGGCATACGAGTGCATCCATTGTGGATGCATCGGATAGAAAATATGGTGGGGGTGGGTGGCGTATGAGTGTATCCACTATGGATGGATGCAATTGTAAAGATGGCAGGGGTGGGTGGGGTATTGGTGCAACCACTATGGATGCATCATATGGAAAAGGTGGTGGGGGTGGGTGGAATATGGGTGCATCCATTGTGGATGGATGCGATGGAAAATGTGTTGGGGGTGGGCGAAAATAAACCTCCATGGGATGTATAAGTGATTGTAAGACCCTTGGGTTGGAAAGAGGAACCCCAAGAGCTAGGGCATGGTGGCCAAGGACTAGACTAGCCCTGTAGCTTGGAAAAAATGATGCGAGAAATGTCAGTATTGATGGTGAATGGAAGGGTGGTGCTACAAATGACCTAGCAGTGAATGAATCAACCTAAATACATATTTATAACATTTTTACTAGTACAAAAATGTAAAATTCAATAAAAAAAAAATAACAAATTTCACATTTAAACAAGATTTAACTTGACACATGATAACTGTGAAGGGGGTAACTTGTCCATCCCAAGTGGACATGGTTCATCACCGTATGGTACCACAACCTATAGAAACACGACACTATATTTGAGGATGCTAGAGAATAATCAAATCACTATGGAAAATTTATCAAAGGCGATGTCCATACATATATATGCGGTACACCAAATGAACATGTTGCATCTATTGCTGCATCAGTGGTGGAAAATGGCACTGATGCATCTATTAGCCTCCATCATCCCATAATAAATCTACTTGCAACTCAAGCATCTCTGAGGGTCACATGAATTCCTAATATGTCCATGTTCCCTCTCTTGGCTTCACTCCACTACATGTATTGAAGGTACAACTCCTCTCCCAATGTCACTTGAAGGTACATCATGCCGAGATAATGCTACAAAACTGCCATGCTACAACATGCTCTGAGCCAATGTTGATATGGATAAAAAAAATTGGGTGATGTTTTTTGTGATAGGAGGATATTGAGTAGGGGGTTAGACCTTCTCCTAGGAGGACGAGGACCTAGCACTAGGTCATGCCTAGCATTTTCTCTATCCTATGTAGACCCACAACTAACCCCTTGGATTTCATCAATGTCAAAGTAGTTGACATGGTGAGCCAACATAAATTTTGCCCATAATTTCCTAAGGAAATATAGAGGCACCTCCTTATTATTACAGGGAGGTTTATCAAAAACCATAAACCACCTATCCATCCAATCATCCTTAAATGGTTGGTAGGTACACTAGTTCATAAAAATGTGTCTCTTTGTGACTGGTGATTGTAGTCCAATTATGGGATCAATGAATAATGACATCAATTCTTCTTTTTTGATGTTCAAGTCTCTCACTTCATTTTTATCTAGGTTAGTTATGTAATATTCAAACATCCTAGCCATGTAATGAAAAATATTGGTTGATTTCCCTTGGGCACTTGAAATAGTATGCCTTCCTGCGGTATTGTCGGGTTTTGGATTTCTCCAGGTTTCATGTTAATTATGTGTGCTACAATTTAATAATGCAATTTATATAAATTAGGTTCATCTTTTAAGCATTTATATAATTTAGGAAATTAAAAAAACACAAAATTACATGCGAATAAATACACTCCATGAGGTCGGTAGAATGAAGGAGTAGAGATGGCATCCTTGGTGGTGGTTTAAGGTGACCTTCCTATATGGGTGTGTTCGTTCTCACCCGGTTGCTACTTTTTTGTCCACCAACTTCTTGCATACACCCATATTAAAATATATTAATGTGAAATAATGTTAATTGGATTTAGATCAAATGATTGGGAGGAATTTGTTATCCTTCCCATCTAGTTTAAATTTCCACAAATGACAAACACATTTTCTCCAAACTATATATATATATATATATATATATATATATATATATAAACATTTTTTCATTTTTCAATTCTATGTTTTTAATATAGAAATTAATAAAATAAAATTTTGATTAACATAAATTATCATTTAATTTT
>JASDQU010025419.1:19130-38448 GCA_032191745.1 Picea mariana
CAACGATCCCATCCATATCTCTGAGTCATCGCACAATCATTTGAAAGTCACCAAAGTGCTCTTTACCTCATCCAATGTCCCATACCAGAGGTGAGAGAACACCACCCAAGTCACTTGGTCTACGTTCCTACCCATCCAGGTTGATTGTCAACAATTCTTGGTCAAATTCTCTGCTGACACCATCCATATCCTAGAATGAGACTGCTTTGCACCTCCTGCAAGAGTCCAAACTATGGAACTTTCGTCATGACTATCAAGTCATCGCATGACCCAATGAATTTGGCTAAGTCACTAAACACCAAGGCACCTCATCCATCCTCTCAAACTTGGCACATATAGAATTCATTACCTCATCGCAACGACCTGTCCAATGCACCTCATCAAAGAGTTAGGTAGCTTCCTCAAGAAACCTCCACGCTTGCATCCAAATATTCCTAAGTCCACCATAGGAATCGTCCAATCAGGTCACCCCAAGCTCTCTGCATACTCTCCCAACCAAGGCATCCAAACTGCTACAAGACTCTTTTTGAATCTGCACCACTTGAGTCACCCTCAAGTTTGTCAATTTTCACCATGGAAACGGATTGCACTTGAACCACCAACTCATCTGATTTCCCTTCAAAGAACTCACTGCAACACTTATGAAATGCAAGAACTCGAAACCAACCATACCTTTCCAAACACATCCTTAGTTGAAACCATGTTCTAACTCAGTTGTGTTGGACCTCCGCTTTCCCAAGCAAATGAATCTCCACATGAACTCACCTCAACCACTACGTGTAGATCCACAAGCTGCAAGACCTTCACTGTGATACAAGGCTGAGTCCATCCATCCACATCAAAAATACGTCTAAGTACCAAAATTCGCATGCAACTAGCCAAACTCGTCTCCAATGTCTTACCATCTTTGCACATTGATTTCTTCTACTTCAAGGCACCATGCACTCATCGCTCTCATCACTCGTCTGTCAAGTCATATTGTTGTTAATTGACTGTTGTAACTCTATGAAGAGTCACATCGCTCGAAGGATGTAATCAACCCACTCGTCCAACAATCCCAACTCAACTCAACTATTGTTCTAAGAAATGCACATCACGAAGACATCATGATGGAAATGTGGCCAACTAACTTCCTAATTTGAAGCTGCTCTAGGTTTCCCCAGGTCGTCCAATGCACCCAAGTGCTTCACCTTACTGCAACCTAGAACTACTCCCCTTCGCGATCACTCATGCGATCACCCTCAGTGTTCACTTTTGCGATCACCCTCGGTGTTCGCTTCTGTGATTACCCTCAGTGTACACTTCTGCGATCATCCTCAGTGTTCTCTTCTATGATCACTTCTGCGGTTATATTTGTGATAAGTCATGCGGAAAATCCTGCGTACATGTGCCTTTCCCAAGTGCTTGGTTCACCCAACAAACTATGCACCCGGTCTCTCCAAGGTGTGCACAACAATTCGAGCACCAACATTTGTAATGAATCAAANTCACTTTTGCGATCACCCTCGGTGTTCGCTTCTGTGATTACCCTCAGTGTACACTTCTGCGATCACCCTCAGTGTTCTCTTCTGTGATCACTTCTGCGGTTATATTTGTGATAAGTCATGCGGAAAATCCTGCGTACATGTGCCTTTCCCAAGTGCTTGGTTCACCCAACAAACTATGCACCCGGTCTCTCCAAGGTGTGCACAACAATTCGAGCACCAACATTTGTAATGAATCAAACCAATCAAGTTCGCCTCTACAATCAACTCTGCGATAAGTTTTGCGATGAACTCTGTGATGAGTTTTGTAATCACCCGCCCTGTCCAAGTGCTTCATTTCACCACAAACTTTTCTCTCGGCTTATACAAGGTGTGCGCCCAAACCAACCTTCTACCACACTGTCAACCAAACCTTTTTCATAAGTCTGATGCAAAGTCTGCGATGAACAAGTTCGATGCATCGAACCATTCCCCAAGTCTACAAATGTTCCCATTGAACTGTCTTCGCAACAAACAAGCTCCGATACCATCTATAGTCGATATAGTGGTGAATATATCACCAACCCCTTCATCAAAATATGCAACAAATCCACTCTGACACCATCCATCCTCAAGATAGTGGTGAAGATCTCACCAACCCCTTCATCAAAATTTGCAACAAATCCACTCTGATACCATCTGTCACATTCCCACAACATGCCTAGCCGAATCTTGCAATCATGCACCTCTTGAGGGCGTGCAACACCATGATGTTTCTCACTTGGCTACTTGTCAACACTAAAGATACTTCATCTCGACTACACCTCTTCACCTAGAGCATACCCATACTATGTTTTAGGTTATCGACGAGTCACACTCCTACTCTAGTGAAGCTCTTGTATACGTAGACAATTTTTAACATCTTAACACTTAAAAATATATAAGCATGCATCCATGAACATGAGAAGCCAATATAACAATAGCGAAACAAACACAAGATAAACATAGAAATAGTGCGGGCAACACCAACTGTGCCTAACACCTGGCTAAGTCTAATTTGTTATTGCGAAACAATTACAATATGAGCACTATCGGCTCAGTTTACAACTACGGTGAATTCAAATGATTCCCCTCACCTCACCAAGACACTCATACACATATTCATCACCAAGACTCTATGTCACAACTGTCTCTGCAACCTTCTGTGATGCACCTCAAACGTGCCCTTGACTGCAGACTTGTTGTCTCTTCATTTCCACAGACTTCACAAATTTTGATTATGCCTCACACATGCCTCCAACAAACCTGCATTTCCATACATCCCCAAAATTGTGCCAAGAGAAGCTCTCCCAGCTTTGTCCACCGAATCCACCTCAAGGCAGCACAAGTCCTCCCATGTGGAGCGACTTGGCTCCTTGAGGGAGCTTGCCCCACTTCATCTAAGCCTGCCTTAGAATCACATAGCTCTTCTTTCTCTCTTCCAAGTTCTACCAAGTTTCCTTCCTTGTTTGTGTACCCTTGTACCTTTATAGGCATCGATCCTTGCTATCTGTCACGTCTCTTTTCCCATGGGTGAGCCAATCCATCAGTTCACCAAGTCATGCCCCTTCTCAAAGTTGGGTCGATTCCTCATGTGGGCGCATTCGAGAGACTTTCCCAGCTGACCCACCTAACTCTTGGCTAAATCCCCCATCTGTCTAACCAACTCATTGTCTTGGGTGTGCGTGCCCCTTAGGTGAGTTGGGATGACTCTTCAAAGTGCACCCCCCATGCCTTAGTCGATTCGTCCATTTGGTGGAGTGCCCAAGTCTTCCCCTCAACCCTTTATCAAACCATCCATTGTTTGACTTGTTTTGGAAGGCATCTTAGGTGGAGTCGCCCCTTGGCATGTCGTATACCCAAGGAACCCCAACTCTCCCCATATATGAAGACTTTGTCTCTTTACTTGCACTGAGCATCATGCTTGCCTGATTTGCTTTGTTTTGTATTGTTGTGGAAGTGTGCTTGCCTGGGCTAGGTGCCCCAAGCTTTACAGGTTGGAATATACACATTATCTTACATGTGGCCTTTTGTTGTCCTATCAATCCCTCTTGCACTACACTTCCAAGAAGAGTGAAAATAGCTGGTCATTGGGGAGTTGTAATCGTGTATCATCTTAATCATGAGGCAGACTTGGGCATATATGCTTGCCCCAAAACTTAACTTATACCACAACATATATATTTCCAAATTATTTTGGCAGGTATAGATGCTATCACATAGCCGTGTTATCCATGATTTGTAGTCTTAAACAATAAGAATTGGTATTATTTGACCTTTATTATATTATTCTCCATAATTTGAAATCTTAAACACTAGGAATTAACATGTTAGTTGGTATTCTTTGCATATACCATTCAATTAATTGATTAACGATATCTAAAACTCCTTTGTGGCATTCATACAAAAAATATCAATAATTTAATGGCACTATAAATTGTTTCGATAAAATATTAGATATATGTTTATGGTTAATTTTATTTGTTTGCATATTTTTAGGTTTATATATATCATTTAATTACATGAAGAGGCACTTTCTATAATTCAACATGATTGCATTGAAAGACACTTTTTACAAACCAATATGAAGGATATGTGTAATTTTATGCTCAATGTGGATAATAATAAACATATTTAATATCAACCTTGAGTAAAAACCCACACACACAATGCAATGCCTCACATATGAGAGAAGGGGAAAATTAGTGAAAGTTATGAGTGGCTTCAAATCAAATATTAGTGAAAATGGATTACTAAGTATTAACAAGATTATATGCATCAATATGTACACATGAGAATATGGATATTACAACTATTAGGATGTCTCTTGACATGCGATATTTTTGGATCCATAAATATACTTTGAACAATTCAAGTTTTACTACAACACAAAATTTGTTGTGTAAATTAAGTTTAAAATTTAATTTGAGGACAAGAACATTGAACAATATATTATTCAAACTTTATGCACTCATTTGATGGTGTCACAACCATTGCGGACTTTGCAGGTTTGAAGCATAAACACACTTACAATACTTGGAATTGTCTCGACATCAAAGGTAGAGTTTTGGTGATGTCATTTGATAATGTCCATGTTCAACATTGAGGTGACACGTGGTATTGTGTGTGTGTGTGTGTGTATTTCAATGTTGACTTTGAATAAAATTTAAAAGGTAGAGAGCAAAATCATGTAACCTAAGAAATCAATTATTGTCAAGGACCACACTATCAAAATGATGAAGTAGGCCAAGCTCACCAGTGTTGCTAAGGAATTTACTATAGAGACAACCTACTTTATGATAGATTATATGGTTTTGGGGTTGCAACAAGGAACATAGGTTGTTGTGGACTGAGGTCGAGAGATTTAGAGTTATCCCATGGAGAAGAGGAAGGAGGCCCAAAAATTCATGGTTGAATAGGTCCAATAGGGAACTTCTATTGGCATTACATGCATCTGGCAATCGAGCAGGGATGCCTATGGTGTCACTACAAAAAAAATGCAACAAGAGAAGGAAGTTGCCATGGATATTGGGAGTAGGGCTATGGTTTTTACAATGTAGGAAACAATTATTGCCAACAATGCCACCATGTAGAGGGTTGTGGGGGCTTGGCGAACTAACAGGGAGAAGATAGGGAAATATACAAAAGAAGTCAAGTAGAGATTGAATAGAAGGAAAAAGCTTAGGACGCTACGTAGGTATCTACAAATCCCACAAATAATTTAAGTGAAGGAACAAAATAAAAAAAAAGTGTTTCTCTTGATCCTTCAAAGAACATGCTCGAGTACCATGTTCTCTGTCATCACAAGAAGGCACACCAAGTGCTTGATGAAATGTTTGGAAGAATTTTTTTTGATGAAACCTATGTAGGCAAAGTGTTTAACAAAATGCTTGTAAGCCAAGGGTCTATTGAAATACATGACATCAATAACATTTTTAGGTATCCCAAGGAAGATTTCATACAAGGGTGTTATGATGATTTAGCCAGCTTCAAAATCATGGTTAAGCCTCTCATAGGGAAAACCTTACTCTTATGGGTGAATTTGAAGGATTATGTAGTAGATATAAAGTACAAACACCATATCTCATAGGGGATTCCAATGGACCAACATTGACTTATGTTTGAAGGTAAACAACTTGGTGATCACTCTATGTTGTTCGACTACAACATTTGCAAAGATTCATCTCTCACATTAATTCTTTCCTTGCATGGAGGAGTGGTGGGAAATGGAGTACCCTCCTCATCCAAGAACTGCTCTTTTAAGGATAAAGTCAATAGAAAATCCTCTATAGATGTAGACTCATTTTTCCAATATGTATATTATGGAGACATTAAAGGAGGCTCAAGTATTATAGGCAACCGAGGAGATAGTTTCTAACCACATTTCATACTACAAATCCAAGGCGGTCATCTGTTGGTTTTATGATTTCTAGCCTCCTATATCAGATTTGTATTAGTGGCTTCATTCCAACGAGACAAAATATTGTGAGGTATATCTTGTTTTCAAAGGTTTTTTATCATACAATTTCAAAATCTTACTAATTAGTGGAAAATTTTCGAGGAAGGTCCTTGGTTTTTGGTAAGAGTGGGTCTTTTTGTTCCACCATGGTTCCTAGAAATTAGCATATTCGATATGTCAATAACCAAAATCTATTTGGGTATGCCTCCCAAATATGCCAATACACTTTTGGGAGTTAACAGTTTTTGAAGACATTAGGAAGATATTTAAAAAAATATATAGATCAGATTAATATTGGTATTTTCACATATGCCCATCTATGTATGGAGATTAACATTGGTAAGGGATTACTGAATAAGGTTATACTTCAAAGGAAAGGCTCATGCTCATGATGGATGCAAGAATTGGATTATGAAAATACAACATTCCAATGCCATATTTGTCAATAAGTAGTACATTTGTAGGATACATGTGCTCAAGAACCAACTCATCTTAAAAGGAAAAAATGATATCAATTGAAACAAAAAGGATGACAATCATTTGAGCAACAAATTTCAGATGATGAAGATGACAAGAGTGCCAAAAATGAACAAAATATGGATTTAGAAAAGGATACTAATGGATGCCTAGAAGTTCAAGTTAAGGAAACAATGCTCTTTGTGGTGGATAGAGAAGAAAACAAGAATACCTTGAGAGTGGTAGTTGCAAGTGAAKTCCCATCAAGGKGAGTGAAGAGAATTCATGAATCTGACAACTCCAATTCTGATAAGGATTTGACACACCATTAGAATCTTAGACAATTGATTCCTACACAAATCTTGACCATTTGATTCATGAGTTRCCATYAGTCACTATGGAACCTTCTTCAGGAGGGTGGCATGAGGTTATAAAGAAGAAAGGGGAGAATGATAAGATCGAGGATTATTTTTCATTGGTACATAAATGAAATGTAAATTAATATGTAATATTATATTTTGTTAGTGTAGCGTGCACATGAGAAGTGTAATTTMTTTTCAATCTATGAATATAAAAAGAGATCGAAAGTAAACAATTAAAACATCTACGAAGTTCACATATTAGCTAAGGGGAAAGCCAATGAAAGCTTAATGATTATTCATCTTCTTAATTATATGGTTTTGACATTACCTATTGATAAAAACATGCATATACTTTGAACACACACAAAAAAAGAATTTGATGTTTAAATTCAAGTCTAACATTTAATTTGAGGATAAGAAACATTCAACATTATATTAGTCATACTTTACATAGTGATTCAATGGTGTCACAATATTGAAACTTCGCAAATATGAAGCATAAAGACACTCAAAATTGTTTCGATATCAAAGCATAGTTTTGTTGATGTCATTTGGTAACGATGTGCTCACCATTGAGATGTCATGTAACATTAAATAATAAAAAATATTAATAACAAAAAAAAATTCAATATGGATCCCAAGTATACACATAAAGAGATTGAAAGTAAACAATTAAAACATTTCTTCAACTCACATATACATAATATACTATTGATTGAAAAATGAGCTTGATTATAGTCAAGTATGAAATATGTATGAAATGTAATGAAATATAATGAGATATGAACATATATTATCGAAGGAAATTATATAGCGAAATATATCATCAAAGTGAATTTTATTTTTCTACCCAATTGCACGCCACTACCACCAAACTATATCCATCTTAACGTAGATCTATCAAGTACCAAGTGAGATCAAATCTATCAAGGTGCAAACAGGGTTGCACCTCTACTCATTTGATCCCTTTGGACACTTGATAAATCTAAAGTGAAAGTAAATGTGCACTAATAATAAATGACAAATATGCATATAATAACTATGTAACTTAAGTTTAGTGATCATAATACTATTATCTTCATATGAATCTAAAATTTTGTTCACTCAAATATTATATGAAACCTAAGCATAACTTTCTATTATCTCCTCTAAAGTAAAGAAATAACTTAAAGCACGAGTACATCAAGATGTTGAGATTCTATCAATAAAGACTAGACTAACAACTCTAAGTACTGTAAGCTTTTCCTTACTATGAAAAAATTCCATCTTCTTAACCAAAATTTAATCTCTTCCCAATAATAATATATAATTACTTTTAAATTTTGGTAAAAATTATCCAAATTTGTCAACTTGGTTGTTTAACTAGTTACTTTTCACTATGAGACTATGATGAGTCATGAAAAACTCAAATTTAAATTCATATTATTTAACTCCCAACTAACCATAATTAATTACTTTTAAATTTTGGTAAAAATTATCCAAATTTGTTCAACTTGATTGTTTAACTAGTTACTTTTCACTATGAGACTATGATGAGTCATGAAAAACTCAAATTTAAATTCATATTAGTTAACTCCCAACTAACCATAATTATTTTAAATGTTAATTATTATTTAAATCTTAAATATTAATTATTAACCATAATTATTTTAAATGTTAATTATTATTTAAATCCTAAATATTAATTATTATGTAAATCTTATCGATAATACTAATAAGTATCGTTTCAATTTCATGCATTAGCGATCAACTCCGTGACTAATTGCTTCTGATTTAATTAAATGTTTCTTTTAAGTAATTCAATTCAAATCAACTCCAACATATAACTAAATATTTCTTTATCACCAAACCAAATCAACCCAACATATTTCTTTATCACCAAACCAACTTCAAAATTATGATGGGCGCACACCATCACTTGACGTAGACAACGAAAGGCGATATGGGTGGATTTGAAAATAGAAATGGGGAAAAAAGCGGGCGTCAGAAAAACTTAAACATAATTGAAATCTGAGGAGATTTCGTGACCGTTGGAATGGAGCGCATATAAAACATTTTCATGATAACCAACACAACATTAGTTTCATCTCAGCTTCTTCCTGCATTCGGCATTTGCTTGTTTGTTTCATCCACAACATGGCCATTCATGTTGATTATTTTTGTCCATTTTTTTTCTCCGTTTTTTTTGGGTTGTATTTGGTGTTCTAGTTTATCATTTTTTTCGTTTCCTTTTTTGGCGTTGGAATCTGGCCGGCCGATTTTCTTCATTTTTTTCGTTTCCTTTTTTTGGCGTTAGAATATGGCTATGGCCGTGGCCGAACGATTTTCTTTTATTGCTGAATGCAGAGCAGAAGATGAAATGTAGAGATGAAACTCATGATATTTATCTTTCCAAGCCGGTGGTGGAGCAACAGGTATGGTCTTGGTTTTTATCGTTGCTTACCTTTCTCCATGTTTCTTTCTTTCCTTTCTTTTCTTGAGGTGATGTTTGGTTGCTTTAAATTTTACAGTTCAAATACGGACGAAATGATATGACATCGAGAAGAAGAGACGCTAAAGGTACGGGCAATCTTTTCTTATTTAGGGGTTTAATGCTGTGATCGGACAGTTTCCTTTTCCATCTTCTCCTAGAGTACACCGCTTTCTAGGTTATGTACTTAATCTACACGACACTTCTCTCTTCGTATTTATCTTTTATTTCCAGGTTCCAAATCCAGGGCGGTTTTTTTCATGAGATGATGGAGTCTTTGTACGTGCAGTTCTTACAGCCCGTCGGTCACGCATTCTCAGGTAGTAGACATTCTGTATCAATAATCTTTGAATATATGTGGTAGGTAGACATTCTGTATAAATATTTTTTTGGATATCTGTTATTATTTTTTTGAATATCTGTTATTTTTGGATATCTGCTATTTTTTTTTGGATATCCGCTATTTTTTTTTAATTCTTTGTAACCAAAGTTTAAGATAAAAATAGAAACGCATAAGCCACTCAAAACTAAATTGATAAAGTTGGCTATATATGGAGTATATGGGAAATTTAGATTTCTTTCTTTGTATAGGGGAGATTTAGTTTTCTTAGCCTTTAGAGATTAATTTAGTTTTACATTTTTTAAATCCATCGTGGATTTGGATGAACCATGGGGACTTAGTAACCTTAGGGTTAACATGCAATCAAATTTGGGATATATATGTAACTCCAGTTTCGTTTAGAAATTAGGGTTTTAAGAAACAAAATAAAATTTGCTATATATAACTCTGAGTCTTGGACTAGATCAATGCATAATGAGAAAAAATGCAAGGTTCTAGATATTTGAAATTTCTCATAATTTTATAATTTAGAGCCGATTTGAAGGCTAGTTTAGGTTCCTATAGGTTTAAATTTCACATAATTTTATAATTTAGAGTTGAGTTTGAAACCTAATTTCGAGATTAATTTAGTTTTACAATTTTTTAATCCATCCTGTATTTAGATGAACCCTGTAATCAAATTTGCTTTATATATGTAAGTAATCTACACGCACTTCTCTCTCGTATTTATCTTTTATTTCCAAATCCTGGGCGGTGTTTTTCATGAGATGACGGAGTCTTTGTACGTGAAGTTCTTACAGACATTCTCTACCCTTGCCCTTGTACGTGCAGTTTTTACAGACATTCTCGGCCCTTGCCCATCCTCACGCATTCTCAGGTAGTAGACATTCTGTATCAAGAATCTTTGGATATCTGAGGTAGGTAGACATTCCTTATAAATATTTTTTTGGATATCTGTTATTTTTATTGAATGGTTGGTAACCAAAATTTAAGATAAAATAGAAACGCACGGGCAGCTCAAACCTAAACTGATAAAGTTGGCTATCTATGAGGTATATGGGAGATTTAGTTTTCTTTCTTTGTAATATCTTCTTAGCCTTTAGATATTAATTTAGTTTTACAATTTTTTTAAAAATTTGAGTTATATATATAACTCTAGTTTGGTTTAGAGATTATGGTTTTGGATATCTGCTATTTTTATTGAATGGTTGGTAACCAAAATTTAAGATAAAATAGAAACGCACGAGCAGCTCAAAACTAAACTGATAAAGTTGGCTATCTATGAGGTATATGGGAGATTTAGTTTTCTTTCTTTGTAATATCTTCTTAGCCTTTAGATATTAATTTAGTTTTACAAATTTTTTAAAAATTTGAGTTATATATATGTAACTCCAGTTTGGTTTAGAGATTAGGGTTTTAAGAAACAAAATAAAATTTGCTAGAATCTTATATATATAATTCTGAATCTTGGACTACATCAATGCATAATGAACAAAAAATGTAAGGTTCTAGATACCTTGAAATTTCACATAATTTTATAATTTAGGGCCGAGTTGAAGTCTAGTTTCCATAAGTTCGCATAATTTTATCATTTAGAGCGGAGTTGAAGGCTAGTTTAGATTCCTAGAAATTTCACATAATTTTATAATTTAGAGCTGAGTTTGAAGTCTAATTTCAAGATTAATTTAGTTTTACAATTTTTTTATCCATCGTGTATTTGGATGAACCATGGAGATTTAGTTAGAGTGAACAGTTAATCAAATTTGCGTTATATATATATATAACTCCGAATTTTGGACGAGATCAATGCACAATGAAAAAAAATGTAAGGTTGTTAATACATTGAAATTTCCCAAAATTTCATAATTTAGAGCCGAGTTAAAGTCTAGTTTTATAAACTTGGGTAACTTACGAATGTTAGGGTTTTAAGAAACAAAATAAAATTTGTTATATATAACTTTGAATCTTGGACTAGATCAATGCATAATGAACAAAATGCAAGGTTCTCGATACATTGAAATTTCACATAATTTTATAACTTAGAGCTGAGTTAAAGTCTAGTTTCAAAAATAATGTTAATTCTAAATAAGCGAAGAAAATTTATGGGTATACAAGACTAACCTTCAATCCCCAGTCCAGCGTCAGCGTCTCCCACAATACATTTGCACTTTCAACTTACTTTCAATTCGATGATTGAATTTTTCCTTGTTTTCTTATAAATTGTGCCAAACTTAAATCTCCGCCACAATACATTAATTCTTCATCTTCGTCATCTTATCTCTGCAAATCAACCAAACAACACAGCCTCAACCAATTTTGTGAGGTGATATGTGAGTGAACAGATATATTTCGTTAGCTTTCATTGGGGAAAAAATTGGTTTTCTAAGAATTCCCTGTCACATGGCGTTTATAAAACAAGTTTTAACCGGAATATACAGGTCCCGCAAAACCCACAAAACCATTATTTTGCTCAGATTGTAATTAATTTTTCAGGTCCCTCAAAACCCTCGAAAATATTATTTTGCTCAGATTGTATTTGATAGGACGCACCATTCTTTTGGGTTCTTTAGATAATCTCGTAAGACAGAGGAGTATTTGTTTATCGAGCAGAAAGACTCCTACGCGTGAAAAACATGAACAAGTATCCCATACTGTCATGGTATCTCTGCCTGATGGTGAGAGATTTAAGTTTGGCACTCTGATCTTTGGCTTGAAGTAGCTGGCGGAGATTTAAGTTTGGCACAATTCTCTCTCCACTTAATCTGAAGCCTAGGATTGTGTCATCTCTTTTTGTTGTTCTTGGTTGAGACCTTGAATACAACCTCCTCCTCATAAGACACTGAATTGATGTCATTATGGCCATGCTATACAACTTCATGGGGGAGATACACTTGTACATGAAGGTGAGTCATATTCTTCTTACGCCCTTTCTCTTCTCTACTCTGCCCAAAGTAGGAGCCTTTACAACTTCCTTTAGTTCTCTCCTTTGTTCCACTTTGGGCACGTTCCCTTTCTTACTTTCCCCCCTCATTCTAGGCATCCCCATCACACTTTTTCTTCCTTGGGAAGGCCCAACTTGCTCATTGATCATTTCATAGTTGTCTTGGATGAGCTCCTTCCTTCATGTCCCATGGGTTCCCCTTTACATATTGTGGCAACCCTTAAACTCTTAGTCTCATGTCCCCCTTTTGTCTCCTCTTGTCCTTGATGTTGGATTGCTATTGGGTTATTCCTTTAGGTGAGGGCCCCACCTAAAGTGTTATGGTTCCAATAGTGATCAGTTTCTGCTACTCTCCCTTTTCTTGCCTTCGTAAGTAATGGTATTGGCAAGTTCTTCTAGTAGAATGATGGTTGTATGGATGTTGCAAGGCACCTTGCTACCATTGCTCCTCTTCTTTCCCTCGACGATGGATTTCCATTGGGTTATTCCTTCATGTGAGAGTCCTCTTCTTGTCACCCTCTACCTTTTGTCACCTTCCTAGGTAATGGTCTTGGCTATTTCATCTAGTAGAACCATGGTTGTATGGATGTCTAAAGTGATATTGCTACCATTGTCCCTCTTCTCGCCTTGTGTCTCTTCCTCCTCTATTGTATTTTCTCTTGTTTGGCATGTGTATCAGTGCATCATTAGGGAGTGGACATTGCCTCCATATTTATGTTTTGCTTGGGGCACCGATCCCCTCTCTTCCCTTTATCTTTGGATTGCATGATTATAGGTTATTCCAGTCGCCACATGTCTAATGGATACAATAGAGGATCATTTTCCCCATGACGAGTACATGTGAGTGCAAGTGTAGAACCATTTATCTCTTGCTCTATTGTTGGAAAAACTTTAATTTTGTTAGTTTAGTTGTTATTTACTTTTACTAGTTAGACTTCTCTTTGTTTTCATAGTCTAGTTGTTATTTGTTGTTGGTAGATACACTTATCATGCTTTTTATAACTTTCTGTTGGATGGTTTATTCATCGTCTAATGTTGATAGCTAACCTTGTCATTATCTTTCAATTAGTTGAGCTCATGGTTTAGTTATTGTTTTTTGTTTATAGATAAACTTGACATGTTATTGTAGCTTCATGCTTTTATAGCTTAGATCTTATTTTATGTCTTGCATATAACCATTGCATAGATTTTATAGCTTTGTGCTTCCTTGATGTCTTACTTAGACTCTATTTACATGATGTAGTAGTTAGGTTTGTTTTCTCCCTTGTCTTGAACATTATCAATTTGTCATTCATAGTTGAAGTTGATCGCAAGTTTCTTTTATATACCTTGCTTGTTAACATGCATTTGCATGATGTTTTTGTGCTTCTCTCCACTTATCTCAACAATATTCAGATGAAAGGACCTCCATGATAGGGTTTATGTTGCTTTGTGAGAGATTTTCTTCCTTATATCAAGGCATTGGTTCATTCTGCAACTGATCTATGGGCTCCTTCCCTTAGGCGTCATTGCATTTTCTTTTGTGTCTCAGCTTATTTTCTCTTTGTTCGCCTTGTAGTTGCTTGTCAATTGCTCTTACGGATAGCATCATATTCATGGATAACATCTCTTGCCATGGGGGAGGTATGGATTTTGCACATGGTACATTAAGACACTCAATACCCAAAGATGACCATGTGTCCTTCCATATTTTTGAAATGGATTATAAGTGCTAAAGTCTTTACTTGTTTATCTCCTTACCTAGGCCTAAGCATATGAATGTGGTGTACTCCTTTAGATGTCTAGTGCCTATGCATAGTGCCATAATCTCTTTTTCCCAATCATTATTTGATCTTGTCTATCCCTTCTTGCTTTCCTCACTTGGGTATTCTTTGTCTACTTGGATCAACCTCGACATGCGGTTTGATTTGGTCCATCTAGTTAGTTAGAGATGCCATAGGGAGCTCTCCTATTCTCTTGGATCTATATGAGGGCGTTTAGAAGAGTTGATCAAGTCAAAGACAATTCCCTCCTTTAGTGTTATCCTTTGATGTGTTATCCATGGGTTTTGCAACTCATTCTTGCCTATCGCCCACATAATTGTGTACTAGAGAGACTTTTTCTAGCAAAAGAACTCTTGTATTGGTCGATAACTTGCAAATGAAGACTTAAGAGAGAGGAATTGTTCACTCTCTTCTATTAGTCACATCTCATCACAAGAGTGAATCGATATATTGTAGAAACACTCTCTCCTTCTATTTTTTTTCTCAAAACCCTAATCTCCAATTTTTGAGAGATAAACCCTAACCCTAGAACTCCAATATTCTCTAAGAAACCCAATTGCCTCAAGAGAAAGAAGACAAGTAAAAGTGAAGACTTAAGAGAAAGAAAATGTGCACTCTCTTCCCTTAGTCACATCTCATCACAAGAGTGAATCGATATGTTGTAGAATGGATCTCTACTTTTGGTTTTCTCTCAAAACACTAAATGATTTATGAAGGATAAACCCTAAACCTAGAACTCCAAGATGCTCCAAAAAAACCCTAGCGCCTCAAGAGAGAGAGAGAATACAAGTATAAGTGAAGACTTAAGAGAGAGGAATGCACACTCTCTTCTCTTAGTCAGATCTTATCACAAGAGTGAATACAACTGAGTGAATCGATATATTGTAGAAAGACAGTCTCCACTCGGTTTTCTCTCAAAACCCTTATATCCAATTTTCTAGGGATAAACTCTAACCCTAGAACTTTATGATGCTATGGGAAACCCTAGTGCCTCAAGAATGAGAGAGAATACAAGTATAAGTGAAGATTTAGGAGAGAGTAAGAGAGAGGAAATGCACACTCTCTTCTCTTAGTCACATCTCATCACAAGAGTGAATACAAGGGAGTGAATCGATATGTTGTAGAAAGACTCTCTCCTTCTTGTTTTCTGTTAAAACCCTAATCTCCAATTTCCAAGGTACAAACCCTAAACCTTGAACTCCAAGTCACTCCAAGAGACCCTAGCACCTCAAGAGAGAGAGAGAGAATAAAAGTACAAGTGAAGAATTACAAGAGAGTAAGAAAGAGGACATGCACTCTCTTCTCTTAGTCATATCTCATCACAAGAGTGAATACAAGTGAGTGAATCAATTTGTTGCAGAAAGAATCTCTCTTTTCAGTGCTCTCTCAAAACCATAATCTCCAATATCCAAAGGATAAACCCTAACCCTAGAACTACATGATGCTCTAGGAAACCCTAGCAGCTCAAGAGAGAGAGAATACAAGTACAATTCAAGAGAGAGTAAGACAATAAATGTTCACTATCTTCTCATAGTCACATCTCTTCACAATAGTGAATATAAGTGAGTGAATTGATATGTTATAGATAAACTCTCTCCTTTCGGTTTTGTCTCAAAACCCTAATCTCCAATTTCCAAGGGATAAACCTTAACCCTAGAACTCCAAGATGCTCTAGGTAACCCTAGTGCCCAAAAAGAGAGAGATAATACAAGTACAAAACTTAAGAGAGAGGAAATGGGCACTCTATTCTCTTAGTCACATCTCATTGCAAGAGTGAATACAAGTGAGTGAATTGATATGTTGTAGAAAGACTCTTCTTTCAGTTTTCTCTCAAAACCCTAATTTATAATTCCCAAGGGATCAACCCTAACCCTAGAAATCCATGATGCCCCAAGAAACCCTAGTGCCTCAAGAGAGAGAGAATGCAAGTATTAGTGAAGACTTAAGACAGAGTAAGTGAGAGAAAATGCGCACTCTAGTTTTTTCTAAAAACCTTAATCTTCAATTTCGTAGGGATAAACCTAACCCTAGGACACCAAGATACTCCAAGAAACCCTAGTGCCTCCAGATAGAGAGAAAATACAAGTACAAGTGAATACTTAGGAGAGAGTAAACAGTAATACTAAACTACACTATGCCTCAAGAAACCCTAGACTAGAGAGAGAGAGAGAGAGAGAGAGAGAGAGAGAATACCTAAGAGAGAGAAAGAGAGATGAATCATGCACTCTCTTCTCTTAGTCACATCTCATCAGGAGAGATAATACAAGTACAAAACTTAAGAGAGAGGAAATGGGAACTCTATTTTCTTAGTCACATCTCATTGCAAGAGTGAATACAAGTGAGTGAATTGATATGTTGTAGAAAGACTCTTCTTTCAGTTTTCTYTCAAAACCCTAGTTTCTAATTCCCAAGGGATCAACCCTAAGCCTAGAAATCSATGATGCCCYAAGAAACYCTAGYGCCTCAAGAGAGAGAGAATKCAAGTATTAGTGAAGACTTAAGAGAGAGTAAGTGAGAGAAAATRCGCACTCTAGTTTTTTCTAAAAACCTTAATCTCCAATTTCCTAGGGATAAACCTAACCCTAGAACACCAAGATACTCCAAGAAACCCTAGTGCCTCAATATAGAGAGAAAATACAAGTACAAGTGAATACTTAGGAGAGAGTAAATAGTAATACCAGAACTACGCTAAGCCTCAAGAAACCCTAGACTAGAGAGAGAGAGAGGGAGAGGGAGAGAGATTACAAGCGAAGACCTAAGAGAGAGAAATAGAGATGAATCATGCACTCTCTTCTCTTAGTCACATCTCATCACGAGAGGGAATACAAGTTGTAGAAATAATCTCTCCATTCTGTTTTTGCTCAAAACCATAATCTCCAATTTTCAAGGGATAAACCCTAACCCTAGAAATCCAAGATTCTCCAAGAAATCCTAGTGCCTCAAGAGAAAAAAAATACAAGTACAAGTGAAGACTTGAGAGAGAGTAATAGAGAGAAAATGCACAGTCTCTTCTCTTAGACATGTCTCATCACAAGAGTGAATGGATATAATGTAGAAACACTCTATTTTTCCAGTTTCTTTAAAAACCCGATTCTCCAATTTCCAGTAGATAAACCCTCACCCTAGAACTCCAAGATGCTCCAAGAAACACTAGCACCTCAATGGAGAGATAGAGAAAAAGAAACTACAAGAAATTTCCTCTCTCTTACAGGAGAGAGATTTATTCACATCGCATCATAAGAGAGAATAAAAGTGAGTGAATCGATACGCTGTAAAAAGACTCTCCTTTTGGTTTTCTTTCAAAACCCTAATCTCCAATTTGCTAGGGACAAATCCTAACCTTAGAAGTCCAAGTTCCTCCAAGGAACCCTATTACTCTCTTCTCTTAGTCAAATCTTATCAGAAGAGTGAATACAAGTGAATGAATCGATATGTTGTAGAAATATTCTTTCATTTTGATTTTCTCTGAAAACCTTAATCCCCAATTTCCAAGGGATAAACCCTAACCCTAGAACTCTAAGATGCTCCGGGAAACCCTAGTGCCTGAAGAATAAGAGAGAATACAAGCAGAAGTCAAGACTTAGGAGAGAGTACGATAGAGGAAATGCACACGCTATTCTCTTAGTCGCATCTCATCACAAGACTCTCTCCTTCTTAATCAATATGTTGTAGAAAGACTCTCTCCTTTTTGTTTTCACTGGAAACCCTAATCTCCAATTTCCAAGGGATAAACCGTAACCATCAAAATCCAAGGGAACCTAGCGCCTCAAGAGAGAGAGCATAGATGTATAAGTGAATACTTGAGAGAGAGTACGAGAGAGGAAATGTGCACTCTCTTCTCTTAGTCAAATCTCATCAGAAGATTGAATACAAGTGAGTGAATTGATATGTTGTAGAAAAAATCTTTCCTTCAAGTTTTCTGTCAAAACCCTAATCACTAATTTCCAAGGGATAGACCTCTCGATATATTTTAGAAAGACAGTCTCCTCTCGGTTTTCTCTCAAAACCGTTATATCCAATTTTCTAGGGATAAACCCTAAACCTAGAACTTTATGCTGCTATGTGAAATCCTAGAGCCTCGAGAATGAGAGAGAATACAAGTAGAAGTGAAGATTTAGGAGAGAGTAAGAGAGAGGAAATGCACACTCTCTTCTCTTAGTCACATCTCATCACAAGAGTGAATACAAGGGAGTGAATCGATATGTTGTAGAAAGACTCTCTCCTTCTTGTTTTCTGTTAAAACCCTAATCTCCAATTTCCAAGGTACAAACCCTAAACCTTGTACTCCAAGTCGCTCGAAGAGATCGTAGCACCTCAAGAGAGAGAGAGAGAATAAAAGTACAAGTGAAGAATTACGAGAGAGTAAGAAAGAGGACATGCACTCTCTTCTCTTAGTGATATCTCATCGCAATAGTGAATAGAAGTGAGTGAATCAATTTGTAGCAGAAAGAATCTCTCTTTTCAATGCTCTCTCAAAACAATAATTTCCAATATCCAAGGGATAAACCATACCCCTAGAACTACCAGATGCTCTAGGAAACCCTAGCAGCTCAAGAGAGGGAGAATGCAAGTCAAGAGAGAGCAAGAAAATAAATGTTCACTCTCTTCTCATAGTCACATCTCTTCACAATAGTGAATATAAGTGAGTGAATTGATATGTTGTAGATAAACTCTCTCCTTTCGGTTTTGTCTCAAAACCCTAATCTCCAATTTCCAAGGGATAAACCTTAACCCTAGAACTCCAAGATTCTCCAGGTAACCCTAGTGCCCAAAAATGGAGAGATAATACAAGTACAAAACTTAAGAGAGAGTAAGAGAGACGAAATGGGCACTCTATTCTCTTTGTCACATCTCATTGCAAGAGTGAATACAAGTGAGTGAATTGATATGTTGTAGAAAGACTCTTCTTTCAGTTTTCTCTCAAAACCCTAATTTATAATTCCCAAGGGATCAACCCTAACGCTGGAAATCCATGATGCCCCAAGAAACCCTAGCGCCTCAAGAGAGAGAGAATGCAAGTATTAG
>JASDQU010025421.1:24427-34989 GCA_032191745.1 Picea mariana
TGATATATGTTGTTACAACATATATCATATCATATGATATATGTTGTTACAACATATATCATATCATATGATATATGTTGTAACAACATATATCATATCATATGATATATGTTGTAACAACATATATCATATGATATGATATATGTTATAAGAACATATATCATATGACATATAACATATGCAGTGCATATGTTATATAATATATAACATATGCTTATATAATATATAACATATGCATTGCATATGTTATATATCATATGATATATGTTGTAATATCATATATCATATGATATATGTTCTTATAACATATATCATATGATATATGTTATAACAACATATATCATATGATATATGTTATAACATCATATGATATATGTTGTAACATCATATATCATATGATATATGATATAAGAACATATATCATATGATATATGATATAAGAGCATATATCATATGATATATGTTATAACAACATATATAATATGATATATGATATAAGAACATATATCATTATAACAACATATATCATATGATATATGATGTTAGAACATATATCATATGATATATGTTCTAACGTATATTATATCATGTGATATATGTTATAGCATATATTATATCATGTGATATATGTTAAAACATATATCATATGATATATGTTTTTTTTTGTTTGTTAATTTGTGCGAGACCTGTTGGCTATGCGATTAACCTGTGGCTTGAGAAACCGCGACTCAAGGGCATCTAAGCCATCAAAATCACCCGGGGATCGCACCCGGCCTGAGCCACACCAACCCTTAACATGGTTGGATTTTTTGTCCCCGCACGTTTCGAACCGGTGACTTTAACATCACGGAGTGGCTTAACAACACACTCCGTCACCAACTATCCTACACCTCGGGGACATCATATGATATATGTTATAATAACATATATCATATGATATATGTTTTAACATATATCACAGCATATAATATATGCTATAACATATATCACATGATATAATATACATTATAACATATATGATATATGTTATTATCACATATATTATATGATATATGCTATTATAACATATATCATATGATATATGTTATAACAACATATATCATATGATATATGTTTTAACAACATATATCATATGATATATATATATGATATATGCTATAACAACATATATTATATAATATATATTATTATAACATATATCATATGATATATGTTTTAACATATATCACATGATATGCTATTGATATATGTTTTAACATATATTATATCATGTTATAACATATATCATATGATATATGTGACAACATATATGATGTGACATATGTTATAACATATATCATATATTTTATAACATATGTGATAACATATATGTGATATCAGATATGTTATAACATATATGATATCATATATGTTGTGATAACATATATGTGATATCATATATGATATCATATATGTGATAACATATCTGATATCATATATGTTATAACATATCTGATATCATATATGTTATAACAAATATGATATCATATATGTTATGACATATCTGATATCATATATGTTATAACAAATATGATATCATATATGTTGTGATAACATATATGTGATATCATATATGATATCATATATGATATCACAGATATGTTATAACAACATATATGATATCATATATGTTATAACAAATATGATATAATATATGTGATATCGTATATGTTATAACATATATGTTATATCATATATGTTATATATGATAGCATAAGGGATCTTATTGGATTTAATAATCATGACCGTAGTCTTATCAATATTAACAGTCATATCGATATTGGAGCAAAAATCCTTGAGGATTCTTCGTTGGTTTTCAAGATCACGGGGACTACTTGACATAAGAACGATATCATCGTCATAAAGAAGAAGATTGATGACTATACCAGTGAGAGTAGGGATGACACAATGATGCAGGAGCATCATCTCACATCAGCCAGCCAACCAGCCAACCACGTTAAGCACACGCATTCAAAGATGAAGAGAGGCGTAGGCCTCATTTTGATTTGAAATTAAATGTAATTAAATTGCTTAGGCTGTTGAGTCGTGAAGCTGTGCTCTACATAGGCATAGAAGTAAATAGGATTTTAATGTTTTGTAAGGTTGCGATCTATATCTGATCTACAAACTAAAAAACCATTGAAAGTAATTGAATAGGGTAGTTGAGGTTTAGAGGGAAGAGCTCGAAGAGCCCCCTCAGGTAAAAGATCATATTGTATCTCATTTTGTAATAGAGGTGTGGAATAGTTGAGCTAGAAGAGATAGAGCTAGGAGAGTAGAAGGGAAAATGAGCCAAGATGACGCAGACGCTCACGCTCCACCACCTTGCGCTCCTCCTCACATGATCGTTCAAATTCCCCTTTGAGCCAAATTATCTCACTTGATTCCCTGCTGGAATCTCTAATGAAAACCCGATCCATAGGTCCTACCTTTTCCCTGTCACGGCCTCTGCACACACCTGTGACCTTTCCCCAATTTTATTTCAGGTTTCAGAGTTTCTTCTTTTCTGATGTCGAGAGTTCTTGTCCTCTCGAACTCCCGAACTCCAATTCGCCGATGCGCTCCTTTCGGCCTTAGCCCCTCCTAGCTATGCCCTTAGTCCATATGACTAGTCCTCATAAAACCGCAGCCTTATCTCCTTGTCGGGATTCGGGGTTTCACGATACTTGATGTCACGAACCTCTATCCACGCGATCTCCCGATCTCCGATGAGTAAATTCACCGTTGCACCTTTTACACGTTAGCCCTCCTAGCTATACTCTTGGCTCATATGACCGTTATCCCCGTGACCACAGTCTTACCTCTCGTCGAGGTTTCGGACATCGCAATGCTGAAATGCAAGGACACTTTGTCCACAAGATTCCCGATTTCCCGACTCGCGATTTCCCGATGTGGCTTTCCTATCAGGACCTTTTCCGAAGGCTTCGATCACTGCCACGCATCCCCTCGAGATGGATGGTCCACATCCATTTCACGCTTTCACGATTTATAATGTTCTGGAAGTCTTGTCCTCAAGACTTGCAAAATGTCGAACTTCGATGCACCGATTTGACTTTCCTATTGGGACTTTCCCTGATAATCTGGATCTCCGCCACGTGTCCCCAACTGATGGACAATCCAGATTGTTCCCAGGACTTTTCCTATGGAGATTCCCGATCTCCTGTCCTCGTAACTCCCGATTTCACGAATGCTGATATTTCGGTGGCCACGCCTCTTGTCAGGATTTTCCCCTCGGCTATTCCCAATGGTTTAACCACCGTGCACCTTCCGACTGATCTGACGAATGTCGGGTGTTTCGATCTAGATATGATGGCTGCTGTGCTCCCTCCTGAGCTGTTGCGCTTTCTTCCGAGACTTGGAAGAATTTCCAAGTTTCCCAAAGGCCTCAACCTTTGTCTTATTTCTCCTCTGCGAACTCCTTTTATTTTGAGTTCTCTTGCACGTATGAAAACGCTGTTCCTCCTGAGCTTCCAGGAACTCTGAAATTCTCCAAAGAGTTCTCCAACCTCTGCACTCCTTGCAGCCACACTTTATGCCTAAAAGCACTTGCCCTCCTGATCTTGTTCCTTTTGAATCCTTGAAGGATTCTTCAACTCCTGCACCTCTGCAGAGTCTTTACACACACACAGTGCTGTCTCTCCTGAGCTTCTCACATGCTTAGACCCCTAAGGGATTTTATCCTTCTTCCTTCCTCCTGCAAATGGAGAATGTCTGGATGCCCTCCTGGCTATCCTTCTACTCAAGCAAATTCTTGTTGAGTTTGCAGGGTGTTCAGTAACCCTATGAAGATCCCTCAGTGGATTCTTCCTCTAAATTCCAGAACTCAAAGAGTTCTCTTCTCTCCTCTGTGCCTATCTTCACACTGACTCAAATGCCCTCCTGGCAGAGTATCTTCTCACCTAACGTTCAATAGTTCTGTCCTCTTCTGTGTACTCCTTGCACTTGCTCAATGCCCACCTGGCATAGCTCCCTAGAATCCTCAGTGATTCTGATTCCTCTTTCTGAACTCATAGCAGAGTTCCTCCAAATTCACTACTGTGCATATGCTCAATGCCCACTTGATAGAGCTTCACATAACTCCTCAGAGATTCTGTCTGCAATTGTGTATCTCCTACACAACCTTGCCTCCAAGGTATTCAACAACCTTGAGGTCTTTCTCATGAGTTGATGATTTTAGCTGATGTGCCCTCCTGGCACACCTTTGTCTGAACCCGCATAATTCAGAAGTGCTTCAGTGCACTAGTATTGAAAGACCACAGTACTCTGTCATGCCTTCTTGACATGAAACCTCAAAGACCTCTCAAACCTGAAACCAAGACAACTCCTGCAATGCATAAACATAACATACATTCATAGTATATAAACGAACACTCTCACATACGTTCATTCAACACATAGTCATGCAGGAAAAACTGCTCTTTGTATTAAATATGACAAACGCCTATATTTACAAGGTGTTCCTGAGCACAGCCTGTAACAAGGTATTGGCTCCTTATTCTTCTCTCTACACACAGATTCTCTCTATCTCTCTCAACTCAACTCTCCATACACATACCAATGAGATACTAAAAAAAATCTCTTTTACCTGAGGGGGCTCTTCGAGCTCTTCCCTCCAATCTATCTGCCCTATTCAATTAAATTGAATGGGATGTCTAGTCCAACATCGGATCTAGATCTCATCCATACAAATCACTAAAGGCCTATATTATCTACAACCTGTGCAAAGGCACGACTCTATGGCTCAATATCCTAAGCAATTAAATTACATTCAATTCAAAATAAAAGATGAGGGCTACGCCTCTCTTCAGCATTGAATGTGTGTGTTTGACGTGGCTGGCTGACATGGAGAGATGCTCCTGCATCATACTCCTCAGCTGCAAAATTCATGAGCTCCTGCTCATGAGATTACCATCTCTGATGTTGAAATCCTCTTGGATCCCAAATCATCCTCTAGACCTATTCATCCGCTCCATTCTGTTGCTACTGCTGCTTCTTCTGTGCTGCTGCTACTAATGATTCTTTATTTTTGCTTATCCTCTCCTTGCTGGAAGTCTGTGATGACCTCAACATTATCCTTCTGGTCTCCTTGATCACTGCATCCATCTGGTCCTGTTTTTGCAGTCTCCCTAGTTGCAAAAATTTTCTACAATTGGGTAGATCGTCATGATCTCCCATGCTTTCTTCATCAGTTTCCAACTTCACTTGTTGGATGTGCACACTGTACACTTTCACCCTCTCTTCCAGGGCTTCAATCTATTCATACAGATCAACCAAACAAATGCTGTCTGCCCCTTCTTCTTCTTCTGCTGCAAACTCCCATGTTGTAGTCCTTTCAGCTCCCTGGCTGAAAATATTGAGCCATTCCTCAGAATGCTCATCATCTTCTTCTACTTTTTTTGCTGTCAGCTTCAGTGCTACAACTTCCTCAACTTCCTAGCTAGTTGATCCATTCCTCAGAATGCTCCTTTTCTTCTTCTGCTTGGGCAGCCTCAGATATGTGCTCCAATCCCTCTTCTTTCCTGACAGTCACAACTGACTGTTCTGCTGCTGTTGCTGCACCATCTGCAACATAGACTTCTACCTCCCCCTGGGAAAATGGTAGGAATATCTAAATTCCCCCAATCATCAGAAGGTCCCTCAGATCCTCCTCTTCTATCAGCTGCACATGCTGATCCAAACTCACGTCTGAGCTCATCTTCTCTGTCAGCTCCTCGGGTTGATCAAAACTCACTTGCTCATCCCTGCCCACCTGGCAGTATGGGATGCTTCCGCTGCCCTCCTGGAAATCTCTGAGATTCTGCAATGACCTCATTTCATTGCCCAGCTGGCAATGTGAAATTCCCTGGCTGTATTCCTGACAGTCCGTGAGATCCCGCAGTGATCTCAACTCCTTGCCCACCTGGCAATATGGAATTTATACTCTGCCCTCCTGGAAGTGCTTGAGATCTTTAGCCGATCTCAATCCATTATCTTCATCATTGAGACCTCTCCCAGTATCTGGTTCACATACCTGAACCATTTATTCTTCTGGTCCATTGAGGTTTTTAGCATACCTCAACCATCCTTTCAACAACCTTCACTATTTTCTGACCATCAACTCCTTGATTGGCCATTTTAACTTTGGCTTCTTCATGGGCCATTCATATACCCATCTCGGCTTTGCTTTCTGCCGCATCTGCAGTTCGAGCTCATCTATGTCGGCCCTTATTTCAGCGAGCTCTTTATCCATATCTGTAATCTTTTCTGCCTTGCTCTTCCTCCCAGCATGCCTATGGCCTTCAGTAACCATGGTGCTATCTCTGTCTGCTTTCCTAGCAAACCTGCTGTTGTCACTCTGCACTAAGAGTGTTTCCAGCTTCATCCTCCAGTCTTCCTGACTACTTTTTTGATTGTTACCTACGTGCTAACAATCCTTACAGAGTCTCCAACGCTCTATCTTCCTTTACCTCCCTTGCCTGAAATATACAGACAAGAATCAGGCTCTGATATCGCTTGATGTGTGTATCAGAGTGATTTCCTCCTCTAGCTTCTCTTGCCTTCTCCCTCTGATTGAAATATAAAAACATAGTTCTATCTCTGATACCATCTGATGCAGATGCTCACGCTCCACCACCTCACGCCCCTCCTCACAGGATCGTTCAAATTCCCCTTTGAGATGAATTAGCTCACTCGACTCCCTACTGNTCTCGAACTCCCGAAATCTGATTCGTCGATGCGCTCCTTTTGGCCTTAGCCCCTCCTGGCTATGCCCTTAGTCCACATGACTAGTCCTCATAAAACCACATCCTCATCTCCTTGTCGGGATTTAGGGTTTCTCAATATTTGATGTCACGAACCTCTGTCCCCGCGATCTCCTGATCTTCAATGAGTAAATTCACCGATGCACCTTTTATGCGTTAGCCCTCCTAGCTATACTCCTGGCTCATATGACCGTTATCCCCGTGACCACAAGCTTACATCTCGTCAGGGTTTTAGACATTGCAATGCCAAAATGCAAGGACACTTTGTCCATGGGATTCTCGATTTCCTGACTCGTGATTTCCTGATGTGGATTTCCTATCGAGACCTTTTCTGAAGGCTTCGATCACTGCCATGTGTCCCCTCAAGATGGATGGTCCACATCCATTTCGCGCTTTCATGATTTCTGATGCTCCGAAAGTCTTGTCCTTAGAACTCGTGAAATGTCAAACTCTGATGTGCCGATTTGACTTTCCTATCGGGACTTTCCTCGATAATCTGGATCTCTGCCACGTGTCCCCAACTGATGGACGGTCCAGATCATTCTTGGGAATTTTCCTATGGAGATTCTCGATATCCTGTCCTCGTAACTCCCAATTTCATGAACGCCGATATCTCGATGGCCACGCCTCTCGTCAGGACTTTCTCCTCGGCTATTCCCGATGGTTTAACTGCCATGCACCTTCCGATCGATCGGACGGCTGTCAGGTGTTTCGCTCTAGATCTGACGTCTGCTGTGCTCCCTCCTGAGCTGCTACACTTTCCTCCGAGACTTGGAAGAATTTCTAAGTTTCCCAAAGGCCTCAACCTTTTTATTCTTTCTCCTCTGTGAACTCCTTTTATTTTGAGTTCTCTTGGGCATATGAAAATGCTGTTCCTCCTGAGCTTCTAGGAACTTTTAACTCCTCCAAAGAGTTCTCCAACCTCTGCAATCCTTGCAGCCACACTTTATGCCTGAAAGCACTCGCCCTCCTGAGCTTGTTCCTTTCAAATCTTTGAAGGATTCTTCAACTCCTGCACCTCTGCAGAGTCTTTACGCACACACAGTGTTGTCTCTCCTGAGCTTCTCACACGCTTAGACCCCTAATGGATTTTATCCTTCTTCCTTTCTCCTACAGATGGAGAATGTTTGGATGCCCTCCTGGCTATCCTTCTTCTCAAGCAACTTCTTGCTGAGTCTGCACGGTGTTTAGTAACCCTGTGAAGATCCCTCAGTGGATTCTTCCTCTAAATTCCAGAACTCAAAGAGTTATCTTCTACCTCTGTGCCTATCTGTACACTGACTCAAATGCCCTCCTAGCAGAGTATCTTCTCACAGAACATTCAGTAGTTTTGTCCTTTTTTGTGCACTCCTTGCACCTGCGTAATGCCCACCTGGAAGAGCTCCCCAGAATGCTCAGTGATTCTGATTCCTCTTTCTGAACTCACAACAGAGTTCCTCCAAATGCACTACGATGCATATGCTCAATGTCCACTTGATAGAGCTTCACAGAACTCCTCAGAGCTTCTGTCTGCAATTGTGTATCTCCTACACAACCTTGCCTCCAAGGTATTCAACAACCTTGAGGTCTTTCTCCTGATTTGATGATTTCAGCTTCTGTGCGCTCCTGGCACACCTTTGTCTGAAACCGCAGAATTCAGAAGTGCTTCAGTGCACTGGTATTCAGAGACCGCAGTACTCTATCATGCCTTCTTGACATGAAACCTCAAAGACCTCTCAAGCCTGAAACCAAGACAACTCCTGCAATGCATAAACATAACATACATTCACAGTATATAAATGAACACTCTCACATACATTCATTCAACACATAGTCATGCAGGAAAAACTGCTCTTTGTATTAAATATGACAAACGCTTATATTTACAAGGTGTTCCTGAGCACGGCCTATAACAAGGTCTCGGCTCCTTCTTCTGCTCTCTACACGTAGATTCTCTCTATCTCTCTCGACTCAACTCTCCATACACATACCAATGAGATACTAAAAAAAATCTCTTTTACCTGAGGGGGCTCTTCGATCTCTTCCCTCCAATCTACCTACCCTATTCAATTACATTGAATGGGTTGTCTAGTCCAACATCGGATCTAGATCTCATCCATACAAAGCATTAAAGGCCTATCTTATCTACAACTTGTGCAAAGGCACAACTCTATGGCTCAACAACCTAAGCAATTAAATTACATTCAATTCAAAATAAAAGATGAGGGCTACACCTCTCTTCAACATTGAATGTGTGCGCTCGACATGGCTGGCTGACTGGCTGGCTGACATGGAGAGATGCTCCTGCATCATGAGACCTTGTTACAGGCCATGCTCAGGAACACCCTTGTAAACAAGCATTTTCTATTTTAATACAAACAATAGTTTTTCCTGCATCTTTCATGTGTTAAATGAATGTTTGTGTGTGTTCTTATTATGTTGTGAATGTATTCTATAGTTTTGCATTTGCAGGAGTTTGTTTGATTTCAGGTGAAGGTCTTTGAGGTTTCATGCCAGGAGGGCGTGACAGAGTACTGCGGTCTCTAGATACCGGTGCATAGATGCACTTCTGAATTCTACAAGTTCAGACAAAGGCGTGTCAGGTGGGCACAAGAACTGAAGTCAAAAACTCGAAGAAGGTCATGAGGTTGCTGAATACCTAAAGAGGCGAGGCTGTATATGAGAACATAGTTGTAGATGGAAATTATGTTGTGAGTTCTATGAAGCTCTGCTAGGTGGGCATTGAGCAGGTGCAAGGAGTGCACATAAGACAAAAGAACTCTTTTGTGAGTTCAAGAAGAACCAGAATCACTAAGGATTATGAGAGCTCTGGCAAGTGGGCATTGAACAGGTGTGAGGAGGACACGGAAGACATAACTACTGGATGTTCTGTAAGAAGATACTCTACCAGGTGGGCATTGAGTGACTACCAGAGTGCACGACAAGAACTCTGTTGAGTTCAGAAGAAGACAAAATCTCTGAGGAGTTCTGTGAAGCTCTGCCAAGTGGGCATTGAGCGTATATATAGGGTTACTAAATACCCAGAAAGACTCAGTGAGAAGTTGCTTGAGTAGAAAGAGTGCCAAGAGGACCTTGAAATCCTCTATCTGAGGAAGAAAGGTAAAAAGACAAGTTTCCTCGGAGGTTGAAGCTACAGGAAAGCTCAGGACAGATCGCACTTTCGTGTGCAAGACTTTGCTGGAGCGCAGAAGTCAGAATCCTTCAAGGGTTCAAAGATGAAAGCTCAGGAGGAGTAGTGATTTAAGTGCACAAAGCCATAGCTGTAAGGAGTGCAGAGGCCAGAGAACTCTCGGGAAAAGTTCAAAGCCTTTAAAACTTGGGAGGAGCCACATTTTCATATGCACAGGTGGGTGCTCCTACGCATAGAGGCCAAAAGAGATCACAAGGACTCTTTGGGAGATTTCAGAGTCCCCAAAGTTTAGGAGGGACAAAATTCTTGCATATGTACGTGAGGGATCGAAGTCATGGAGCTCGCAGAGGCAAGCAAGGTAAAGATTTAGGTCTTAATCCATTGAGAAATTCTTCCAAGTCCAAGAAGAAAAGTGAAAGCTCAGGAGGTGCACAACAACCATTCGATTATATCGAGGAAAAGGGATCTGGACCATTGGTTTTCACATCCAGAGAGTAGCATAGGAGGTGCACACAGCCGCAGAGAGCATGAGCCATCATATCTCACAACGACAGTCGATAGCCATCAGAGCAACACAAACTTGCACGAGGTTTAAACCTTATGCCTAGATCAGAAAATCGAAGGAGTCCCGAAATGTGCATGGTTATCGAGAT
>JASDQU010025421.1:37222-48471 GCA_032191745.1 Picea mariana
CTTCCCTTGCCTTCTCCCTCTGCTTGAAATATACAAACATAGTTCTATCTCTGATACCATCTAATGCAGATGCTCACGCTCCACCACCTCACGCCCCTCCTCACAGGATCGTTCAAATTCCCCTTTGAGCTGAATTAGCTCACTCGATTTCCTACTGGAATCTCTGATGAAAACCCGATCCATGGGTCCTACCTTTTCCCTGTCACGGCCTCTGCACGCGCCTATGACCTTTCCCCGATTTCATTTCGGGTTTTGGAGTTTCTTCTTTTCTGATGTTGAGAGTTCCTGTCCTCTCGAACTCTCGAACTCTGATTCGCCGATGCGCTCCTTTTGGCCTTAGCCCCTCCTGGATATTCCCTTAGTCCACATGACTAGTCCTCATAAAACCACATCCTTATCTCCTTGTCAGGATTTAGGGTTTCTCAATATTTGATGTCACGAACCTCTGTCCCCGCAATCTCCCGATCTTCGATGAGTAAATTCACCAATGCAACTTTTATGCGTTAGCCCTCCTGGCTATACTCCTGGCTCATATGACCGTTATCCCCGTGACCACAAGCTTACCTCTCGTCAGGGTTTCAGACATTGCAATGCCAAAATGCAAGGACACTTTGTCCATGGGATTCCCGATTTCCCGATTTGTGATTTCCCGATGTGGCTTTCCTATCAAGACCTTTTCTGAAGGCTTCGATCACTGCCATGTGTCCCCTCAAGATGGACGGTCCACATCCATTTTGCGCTTTCATGATTTCTGATGCTCCGAAAGTCTTGTCCTCAGAACTCGTGAAATGTTGAACTCTGATGCGCCGATTTGACTTTCCTATCGGGACTTTCCTCGATAATCTGGATCTCTGCCACGTGTCCCCAACTGATGGACGGTCTAGATTGTTCTTGGGAATTTTCCTATGGAGATTCTCGATATCCTGTCCTCGTAACTCCCAATTTCATGAATGCCGATATCTCGATGGCCATGCCTCTCATCTGGACTTTCTCCTTGGCTATTTTCGATGGTTTAATTGCCATGCACCTTCCGATCGATCCGACGGCTGTCAGGTGTTTCGCTCTAGATATGACGTTTGCTGTGCTCCCTCCTGAGCTTCTACACTTTCTTCTGAGACTTGGAAGAATTTCTAAGTTTCCCAAAGGCCTCAACCTTTGTCTTCTTTCTCCTCTGTGAACTCCTTTTATTTTGAGTTCTCTTGGGCATATGAAAATGTTGTTCCTCCTGAGCTTCTAGGAACTTTGAACTCCTCTAAAGAGTTCTCCAACCTCTGCACTCCTTGCAACCACACTTTATGCTTGAAATCACTCGCCCTCCTGAGCTTGTTCCTTTTGAATCCTTGAAGGATTCTTCAACTCCTGCACCTCTACAGAGTCTTTACGCACACACAGTGCTGTCTCTCCTGAGCTTCTCACACGCTTAGACCCCTAAGGGATTTTATCCTTCTTCCTTTCTCCTACAGATGGAGAATGTTTGGATGCCCTCCTGGCTATCCTTATTCTCAAGCAACTTCTTGCTGAGTCTGCACGGTGTTTAGTAACCCTATGAAGATCCCTCAGTGGATTCTTCCTCTAAATTCCAGAACTCAAAGAGTTATCTTCTACCTCTGTGCCTATCTGCACACTGACTCAAATGCCCTCCTAGCAGAGTATATTCTCACAGAACATTCAGTAGTTTTTTCCTCTTCTGTGCACTCCTTGCACCTGCCTAATGCCCACCTGGAAGAGCTCCCCAAAATCCTCAGTGATTCTGATTCCTCTTTTTGAACTCACAACAGAGTTCCTCCAAATGCACTACTGTGCATATGCTCAATGTCCACTTGATAGAGCTTCACAGAACTCCTCAGAGCTTTTGTATGCAATTGTGTATCTCCTAATGTATGCAATTGTGTATCTCCTACACAACCTTGCCTCCAAGGTATTCAACAACCTTGAGGTCTTTCTCCTGATTTGATGATTTCAGCTGCTGTGCGCTCCTGGCACACCTTTGTCTGAAACCGCAGAATTCAGAAGTGCTTCAGTTCACTGGTATTCAGAGACCGCAGTACTCTGTCATGAATTCTTGACATGAAACCTCAAAGACCTCTCAAGCCTAAAACCAAGACAACTCCTGCAATGCATAAACATAACATACATTCACAGTATATAAATGAACACTCTCACATACATTCATTCAACACATAGTCATGCAGGAAAAACTGCTCTTTGTATTAAATATGACAAACGCTTATATTTACAAGGTGTTCCTGAGCACGGCCTATAACAAGGTCTCGGCTCCTTCTTCTGCTCTCTACACGTAGATTCTCTCTATCTCTCTCGACTCAACTCTCCATACACATAACAATGAGATACTAAAAAAAATCTCTTTTACCTGAGGGGCTCTTCGATCTCTTCCCTCCAATCTACCTACCCTATTCAATTACATTGAATGGGTTGTCTAGTCCAACATCGGATCTAGATATCAACCATACAAAGAATTAAAGGACTATCTTATCTACAACTTGTGCAAAGGCACAACTCTATGGCTCAATAGCCTAAGCAATTAAATTACATTCAATTCAAAATAAAAGATGAGGGCTACACCTCTCTTCAACATTGAATGTGTGCGCTCGATGTGGCTGGCTGGCTGGCTGGCTGACATGGAGAGATGCTCCTGCATCATGAGACCTTGTTACAGGCCATGCTCAGGAACACCCTTGTAAACAAGCATTTGCTATTTTAATACAAACAACAGTTTTTCCTGCATCTTTCATGTGTTAACTGAATGTCTGTGTGTGTTCTTATTATGTTGTGAATGTATTCTATAGTTTTGCATTTGTAGGAGTTTGTTTGATTTCAGGTGAAGGTCTTTGAGGTTTCATGCCAGGAGGGCGTGACAGAGTACTACGGTCTCTAGATACCGGTGCATAGATGCACTTCTGAATTCTACAGGTTCAGACAAAGGCGTGTCAGGTGGGCACAAGAACTGAAGTCAAAAACTCGAAGAAGGTCATGAGGTTGCTGAATACCTAAGGAGGCGAGGCTGTATATGAGAACATAGTTGTAGATGGAACTTATGTTGTGAGTTCTATGAAGCTCTGCTAGGTGGGCATTGAGCAGGTGCAAGGAGTGCACAGAAGACAAAAGAACTCTTTTGTGAGTTCAAGAAGAACCAGAATCACTAAGGATTATGAGAGCTCTACCAAGTGGGCATTGAACAGGTGTGAGGAGGACACGAAAGACATAAATACTGGATGTTCTGTAAAAAGATACTCTACCAGGTGGGCATTGAGTGACTACCAGAGTGCACGACAAGAACTCTGTTGAGTTTAGAAGAAGACAAAATATCTGAGGAGTTCTGTGAAGCTCTGCCAAGTGGGCATTGAGCATATATATAGGGTTACTGAATACCCAGGAAGACTCAGTGAGAAGTTGCTTGAGAAGAAAGAGTGCTAGGAGGACCTTGAAATCCTCTATCTGAGGAAGAAAGGTAAAAAGACAAGTTTCCTCGGAGGTCGAAGCTACAGGAAAACTCAGGACAGATCGCACTTTCGTGTGCAAGACTTTGCTGGAGCGCAGAAGTCAGAATCCTTCAAGGGTTCGAAGATGAAAGCTCAGGAGGAGTAGTGATTTAAGTGCACAAAGCCGTAGATGTAAGGAGTGCAGAGGCCAGAGAACTCTCAGGAAGAGTTCAAAGCCTTTAAAACTTGGGAGGAGCCACATTTTCATATGTACAGGTGGGTGCTCCTACGCATAGAGGCCAGAAGAGATCACAAGGACTCTTTGGGAGATTTCAGAGTCCCCAAAGTTTAGGAGGGACAAAATTCTTGCATACGTAGGTGAGGGATCGAAGTCACGGAGCTCGCAGAGGCAAGCAAGGTAAAGATTTAGGTCTTAAGCCATTGAGAAATTCTTCCAAGTCCAGGAAGAAAAGTGAAAGCTCAGGAGGTGCACAACAACCATTCGATTATATTGAGGAAAAGGGATCTGGACCATTGGTTTTCACATCCAGAGAGTAGCATAGGAGGTGCACACAACCGCAGAGAGTGTGAGCCATCATATCTCACAACGACAGTCGATAGCCATCAGAGAAACACAAACTTGCATGAGGTTTAACCCTTATGCCTAGATCAGAAAATCGGAGGAGTCCTGAAACGTGCATGGTTATCGAGATATCAGACTTCAGAGCTTTGAAAGTCTTGGTAGTGAGGGGTTGGAATGCCCAATATCAAAAATCCCAAAAGGATTAGAGGCATCGGGATATCGGCACTTGGGATATCGGGGATCTCGAAAACGTGAGTTCAAACACTTGGTGTCGAAAGCCTCGATATAACAAGGCTAAATCGGGACCGTCCATCCATTTGGGACACGTGTCGGAGGTTGAGCGTCCATCGAGGATTCAGAAGGATAGGTGGCAGTGACCGAGGATAGGTGGGAAGCTCCATTGCGGGGCCTAGCTGACATCACTTCAACGCGTCGGAGGTCGGGAATTGGAACTTCGGGTGGTTCCGAGGACGAAGGTTCCAGGGTTTTTTCGGCGTTCGAAAATTCAAAAACCCAAAGGGAGAGACACGTGGTAGTAGTCGACATCACATCAGGATATGTCCAATCAGCATTTTGGGAATTGGCTAATCATGAATCAAGCGAATAAGAGGATGCAACATTTCGGCGTTTCAAATGTCAAAATCTCGAAAAGAGATAGGTAGACGGGGCATAGACACATCGACATTTCATACATCGGTGGTTTGGGATTTGAGAGGTCTGTCTCTCGAATGAGTAAATCCCAAAAGAGATAAGACTACGGTCTTATGAGGACTGGTCACATGGACTAGAGCATAGCCAGGCGGGGCTAAGGCGAGAAAGGGTCGAATCGGGAAATCGGGGTTCGAAGGATCGGGAATCCTGAGGACAAGGCATCGGGCTCTTGCGAGGTTAAGTCCCAAAGGACATAGAGCCATGATCATATGAGAATGGTCACATGGGCCAAAGCACAGCCTAAGGGGAAAATCATTGATTGAATCCTTTTTGGAATTTCGGGGATTGGAAGGTCGAGGAGTCGAGGAATCTCGACATCGGGAAACAAAAAACTCCGAAGCCTGATCATTGTATTTCTTGTTGTGGAACATGAACTCCATTTTGGAGGGAAAAGTCACAGGTGCGTGCAAAGGCCGTGACAAGGCAAGAAGGACCTGTGGATTGTTGTGAACAACGATTCCCATGGGGATCGAAAGAGATAAGTCATCTCGAGAATTGAATGAATGATCCTGTGAGTGGACATAGAGTGCATCTGTGTTTGTGTCAAGTGGTATCAGAGCGAGAAATTTGTTTGTATATTTCAAGCAGAGGGAGAAGGCAAAGGAAGAAAACAGAGTACTAAAACTCTGTAGGGATTTGTTGCGGGTAGGAAACAATCCATAGACAGTCAACAGGACTGTAGGAAGATGTTGAAGCACTCAAGTTTGTAGGAGTGAGAAGCAGATTTGCCAGGAGGGAAGACATAGACAACAACATGGCTACTGAAGGCCGTAGGTATGCTGGAAGGAGGAACCATGAGTTGGTGAGTAAAGAAGATGTAGATGAAGAGCTTGCTGATATAAGAAAAGAAATAGAAAAACTTGCATTGCGGATATAGCAGAATGCGAGGATGGATGAACTTGCATCGGAGATACAGCAGAAAGCCAAGTCAAGGTGGGTATATGAATGGCCCATGAGGAAGCCGAAGGTAAAATGGCCAGTCAAAGAGATGATGGTCATGAGACAGCGTAGACTGTTGAAAATATGGCTGAGGTATACGGAAAGCCTCAATGGCCGAGAAGAAAATGAAATTTAGATATGTGAACCAGAGACTGGGAGAAATCTCGGTGATGTTGGAGAATGGAGATCAACTGAAGATATCAAGAACTGCTAGGAGGGCAGAAAAGAAATTCCCAGTTGCCAGGTGGGCAATGGATTGAGATTGCTGCAGGATCTCACAGATTGCTAGGAGGGCAGTGAAAGGTTTCTGGTTTTCCAGGTGGGAAAGGGAACAAAGATGGAATCAGTTGATTCCATGGACTGCCAGGAGGGCAACAGGAAAATCCCATATTGCCAGGTGGGAAAGGATGAGAAGGTGAGTTTGAATCAGCCAGAGGAGCTGACAGAAGAGGAATATTGGGAGAATCTTCTAATGATTGGGGGAATTGGAATATTCCTACCACTTAACCCAGGGGAGGCAAAATTCTGTGTTGCCGATGATGCAGCAGAAGAAAGGCAGCTAACTGAGACTGTCAGGGGAAAAGAATCAGAGAAAATATCGGAAGCTGCCCAAGAAGAAGAGGAGAATGAGAATTCTGAGGAATGGCTCAACATATTCAGCTAGGAAGCTGAGGAAACTCCAACATTGAAGCTGACAGCAGAAGAAGAAGATGAGAATTCTGAGGAGTGGCTCAAAATTTTCAGCCAGGAAGCTGAAAGGACTGCAACATGGGAGTTTGCAGAAGGAGAAGAAGAGGAGGCAGACAACATTATCTTTACTGATCTGTGTGAACAGATTGAATCCCTAGAGAGAAGGGTGACAGTGCAGGGCATGCACATCCAACAGGAAAATTTGGAAGTAGTTGATGAAGCAAACATGGGAGATCATTGCGTTCTGCCTGACTACAGAAATTTTTTTCAGCTGAGGAGACTGAATGAGTAGAGCCAACCATTGGAATAGATGGAAAAAGCGGTCGAGGAGATACGAGAGCTGATGATTAGATCAGCAAGGACTGCTAGCGAGGAGCAGCTGAGAAGAAAAGAAGCAACAGTAGCAGCAACGCAAAAGCAACAACAACAGCGAGGGAATGGAGTGAAGAGATAGCTCCAGAAATTTGTTTGGGATCCAGGAGGATTTCCACAACTGAGAGGGGAAGCTCATGAGTAGGAGCTCATGAATTTTGCAGTTGAGGAGTATGATGTAGGAGCATCATCTCATGTCAGCCAGCCAGCCACGTCAAGCACATGCATTCAAAGATGAAGAGAGGCACAAGCCTCATTTTGATTTGAAATTAAATGTAATTAAATTGCTTAGGCTGTTGAGTCGTGAAGCCGTGCTCTGCATAGGCATAGAAGTAAATAGACTTTTAATGTTTTGTAAGGCTTTGATCTAGATCTGATCTACATACTAGACAACCATTGAATGTAATTGAATAGGGTAGTTGAGGTTTAGAGGGAAGAGCTCGAAGAGCCCCCTCAGGTAAAAGATCATATTGTATCTCATTTTGTAATAGAGGTGTGGAATAGTTGAGCTAGACGAGATAGAGCTAGGAGAGAAGAAGAGAAAAGGAACTGAGACCTTGTTACAGAATGTGCTCAGGAACACCCTTGTAAACAAGCATTTTCCATTTTAATACAAACAACAGTTTTTCCTGCATCTTTCATGTGTTAAATGAATGTTTATGTGTGTTCTTATTATGCTGTGAATGTATGCTATAGTTTTGCATTTGCAGGAGGGTGTTTGATTTCAAGTGAAGGTCTTTGAGGTTTCATGCCAGGAGGGCATGACAGAGTACTGTGGTCTCTGGATACCGGTGCATAGATGCACTTCTGAATTTTGCGAGTTCAGACAAAGGCGTGCCAGGTGGGCACAAGAACTGAAGTCAACAACTCGAAGAAGGCCATGAGGTTGCTGAATACCTTAGGAGGTGAGGCTGTACATGAGAACACATTTGTAGACAGAACTTATGTTGTGAGTTCTGTGAAGCTCTGCCAGGTGGGCATTGAGCAGGTGCAAGGAGTGCACAGAAGACAGAAGAACTCTATTGTGAGTTCAAGAAGAACCAGAATCACTAAGGATTCTGAGAGCTCTACCAAGTGGGCATTGAGCAGGTGTGAGGAGGACACAGAAGACATAACTGCTGGATGTTCTGTAAGAAGATACTCTACCAGGTGGGCATTGACTGACTACCAGAGTGCACGAGAGGAACTCTGTTGAGTTCATAAGAAGACAGAATCTCTAAGGAGTTCTGTGAAGCTCTGCCAAGTGGGAATTGAGTGTATATAAAGGGTTACTGAATACCCAGGAAGACTCAGCGAGAAGTTGCTTGAGCGGACAAAGTGCCAGGAGGACCTTGAAATCCTCTATCTGAGGAAGAAAGGGAAAAAGATGAGTTTCCTTGGAGGTCGAAGCTACAGGAAATCTCAGGATGGATAACACTTTCGTGTGCAAGACTTTGATGGAGCGTAGAAGTAAGAATCCTTCAAGGGTTCGAAGATGAAAGATCAGGAGGAGTAGTGCTTTAAGTGCACAAAGTCATAGCTGCAAGGAGTGCAGAGGCTAGAGAACTCTCGGGAAGAGTTCAAATCCTTTAAAACTCGGGAGGAGCCGCATTGTCATACGTGCAGGTGGGTGCCCCTACGCACAGAGGCCAGAAGAGATCACAAGGACTCTTTGGGAGAATTTAGAGTCCCCAAAGTTCAGGAGGGGCAAAATTCTTGCATACGTAGGCGAGGGCTCGAAGTCACGAAGCTCATAGAGGCAAGAAAGGTAAAGACTGAGGTCTTAATCCATTGAGAAATTCTTCCAAGTCCAGGAAGAAAAGTGGAAGCTCAGGAGGTGCACAACAACCGTTCGATTAGATTGAGGAAAATGGATCTGGACCATTGGTTTTCACATCTAGAGAGCAGCATAGGAGGCACACATAGCTAGAGAGAGCGTGAGCCATCATATCTCACAACGACAGTCGATAGCCGTCGGATCAGTGAAAACTTGCACGAGGTTTAACCCTTATGCGCAGATCAGAAAATCAGAGGAGTCCCGAAACAAGCATGGTTATCGGGATATCAAACTTAGAAGCTTCGAAAGTCTTGGTAGTGAGGGGTCAAAATGCCCCATAGAGAAAATCCCAAAAGGATTAGAGGCATCGGTATATTGGCACTCGGGATATCGGGGATCTCGAGGACATGGGTTTGGACACTTGGTGTCGGAAGCCCTGATACAAAAAGGCTAAATTGGGACCATCCATCCATTTGGGACATCTGTCGGAGGTTGAGCGTCCACCAAGACTTTGGTCACCGGGGATTTGGAAGGACAAGTGGCAGCAACCGAGGATAGGTGGGAAGATCCATTGCGGGGCCTAGCTGATGTCACTTCAGCACGTCGGAGATCGGGAATTGAAACTTCGAGGGGTTCCGAGGATGAAGGTTCCAGGGTTTTTTCGGTGTTCGAAAGTCCAAAAACCCAAAGGGAGAGACACATGGTAGCAGCCAACGTCACATCGAGATATCGCCAATCGACATTTCAGGAATTGACTAATCGCGAATCAAGCGAATAAGAGGATGCAACATTTCGGCATTTCAAATATTGAAATCTCGAAAAGAGACAAGTAGCCAGGGCATAGGCACATCAACATTTCATACATCGGTGGTTCGGGAGTCGAGAGGTCGGTCTCTTGAATGAGTAAATCCAAAAATAGATAAGACTGCGGTCTTATGAGGAATGGTCACATGGACTAGAGCGTAGCCAGGCGAGGCTAAGGTGAGAAAGGGCCAAATCGAGAAATCAGGGTTCGAAGGATCGAGAATCCTGAGGACAAGGCATCAGGCTCTTGCGAGGTTAAGTCCCGAAGGACATAGAGCCATGATCATATGAGAATGGTCACATGGGCCAAAAAACATTCCAAGGGGAAAATCGTTGATTGAAGCCTTTTCGACATTTCGGGGATTGGAAGATCAAGGAGTCGAGGACTATGGACATCGTGAAACAAAAAACCTCGAAGCTCAATCATTGTATTTCATGTTGTGGAACATGAACTCCATTTTGGAGGGAAACGTCACAGGCGCGTGCAGAGGCCGTGACAAGGCAAGAAGGACCTGTGGATTGTTGTGAACAATGATTCCCATGGGGATCAAAAGAGCTAATTCATCTCAAGAATTGAATGAACGATCCTATGAGCGGACGTAGAGTGCGTCTGTGTTTGCGTCACTCAACCTATTTTTTCCAAGGAATCTTCTAACTTGTCAATGTATATGCCAAAAAGGGTAGGGGACAAGGGACAACCTTGTTTGACTCTGATATTGCAGTTGATCTCTTTTGACCATCCCTTAATGTTTTTAATCTTAGCAATAACGTTCTCATACATCCTTATTGCAACAACCCTCAAATTGATAGGCACTTTTATCTCTTCCAACCTATTCCAAAGGTTTTTCTTAGGAACCATGTCAAAATATTTTCTAAAGTCAAAAACACAGCAAAATATATTGGTTTTAGTATTGCAAAGATCCTCTGCAATGATCCTAAAGGTAATAGGATGGTCCACAGTTGAATCATATCTCATAAACCCAGGCTGGCCTTTATATCTTTTACCATGAATTTCTAGCCAAAGGCTAAACTTCATTTCTAAAATAATTCTATAAAGCTTGGCTAAAATCGGGCTAATCATAATGGTCCTATAATTAGAGGGAATGTTTCTATCCCCATTTTTAAAAATAGGAACAATGAAGCTTTGCGTCCAGGGTTTAGGGAAGCCCTGCTTTACTGCTAAATTGCAGAGCTTGTGTATGTGAGGGATAAGAATTGACCCTCTAATTTTAAAAATTTCAGCTTGGTTGCCTTCAATGTCCTTAGCTTTCCCATTTGCAAGTTGCTTAACCCCATACTCTATGTCATCTAAAGAAAAAATTTCTTCCTTTGTAGGGACAATAAGAATGATGTCCATGAAATTAGGGAACTTGTAAAGACTTTTAAGGTAGGAAGTCCAGTCCCTTAAGGGAATCCTATTATTTTCTTTAGTATTTGTTAAGAACCAAATATCAATATAGCATAGAAAAACCTCAGGAAAAGTACTCAACACCTTGAAAAAGAGATAATTTAAGATAATAATCCTCTTCGAGGGGGAAACCTCATTTTACCCCACTTAAATATTCAAGTACAAGATGATTCAAAATGAAAATGTTTCCTTGGTATATATAGGAGACTAGGAGGTATAATTACAGCTAATGGCCTAAAGACGACATAAATAAAATAACATTACTAATATAATATGCCCCAATTAAGGGGTAATGAGCCAATATTAGGGCTTAACATGCCCCTCTCCTTGAGACAAGTGTTGTCCACAACGCTTGAGTAACTATGGATGATTCTGTATAAAAGACTCATCTTCCCAAGTGGAATCTTTAACTGGTAGTTTCCTCCATTTAATGAGATACTCTGAAATGGATCTATTCCTCAGCTGGCGAATTCCTGTGTCAGTGATGGCTTTAGGATCCAATATGATTTTTTCTTCCTCGTTAAGTTCTGGCAATATAGTTTGAAC
>JASDQU010025422.1:18053-32630 GCA_032191745.1 Picea mariana
GGCATAACATTGGAAGATTCTCCTGAATCCACCAAACATTTATGGAGGTTCTTGTTGAAAACTTCAAACATTAAGAAGAAATGTGGGACAAAAGGCTTCCCCTTCTTATCTTCCAAACAGGTATTCACAATTGGTTTATTTACTGGGTGTGTGGAAGCTAGATCTCTTTCCTGACTATTGCCAATCGTAGAGTCTTCTACTGAGTTCAAGTATTGTATCAGGAAGTCTTATGTTGAGGGATCCTGTATATGTCCATGACTGATATGTTATCCCTTAACTTCCTCAAATATTCAACTACGTTGTAATCCAGTTTGGGCAATTCTCGAGTATGGATGCTTATAGGTTTTTTACTGGGAGAAAAAGGTTCTTTCAGGTGATCGAGAGTTGTCATATTTCTTGAAGTTTGGGTAGCAACGATATCTTTTAAGATAGGTGGACCATTATTGCGTGTCTGCACCACCGAGACCTCGACGGGTAGTTCTTGAGACTCAATCAGGTCTTCAGAAGGCATGATTAGGTCAAGATCCAATATCAACATGGTTGTATCTTATGGTGGATCAATCTCTTCCTGGTCAACAATATTCATAATTGAACTGTTCGATTGTTCATCCAGCGAGACTTCATCTAGAAACTAATTGGCCATCAAATTCATGGCATGCACCCATTGAGGGAAGTCTCTTTCAGAGTGATTTTCCTTATGATACATACAGAAAGAATCAAATTCTACATTCCCTAGATCAATATTTAAGTTAGCTGGGGGAGGTTCAATTGCCTTGAATGGTGGGTTCCTTTTAAAGAAAGGCTTATAGGGCCTTTGGCCTTGGTTTCCTTTCCCTGTGTTTCTCTTCATGTCTGTGATCTYGTTTGATAATTTCTTAACCATGCGTTGTAGATATTCTATGTCTCCATTACCCTTGTCGAGAGTATGTTCTACTTGTTTCCCTGATGGTCTAGTCAAAGGATTCCTCTCTCGGGAGGAGGCTGAGCTTATTTCTTAACTAAAGAAACCTGGCCTTCTTTACATGCTTTCATCTAGAATTCTATCATTTTGGCTTCTTCAAAATTCTCAKCTAGGGTTCATTTAGCGACCCTTTTCACGAACATGGAAATAAAAGCTGGGAGAGCGTTAGCATAAAATTTGATTTGCAATTSCTTAGTTGGCTTAGCTTCAGGTTGGAACTTGTTCAAGATGGTTGTGAATCTTTGACTGAAGTATTTTCCACTTTCTTTCTAACTCATGATAGTGGTGAACAACTCGGCCATCAAATATCCCGTAGTAGTTTCTTCAGCAAATTTGTCTAGAAAAGCTTTCTGGAACTTTGTCCAGTTGGTTATAGATCTTATCGGCAGATTGAATTACCACATGGAAGATGAATTTTCAAATGTATAGGGGAAAATTTTGCATACTATGTATTCATGTTGGACATTCATAAGACTGATCACTAGTATAAATTTCTTGATATGATCTTCAGGCAATCCAGATGTTTCAGAATCAAACTTAGGAAGCAACTTCTCTGGATGTCGAGGAAGGTTATGAACTGGTCTCAGGAGGGCCAAAGCATCTCTAGCCAACCAGGGTTGATTGTTCAGATGTGGGTTCCCCCTTTCATCATTATGGTCATTGTTTCCTTCCATATCTTCAGTGTCTGATTTAAACTCCTCCTCTTACAAAAAATCATCTTCTTCAGAGACGTCGCCGACTGGCACCTCGGGTATCAAATCAAGAGGATATTGGATTTCAGTAACTGTGAAATCTATCAAGTCATCTATCGAGTGCATAGAAACCTCACCGAGAGTAATGACCACTGGTCTTCTTTGTTGTTTTCTTCGAGGGAGTATGGGAGCTAAGGACAACACAATGATATGTCGGGTGAAGGCTCTTGTGATTCTTATGAATTGATTTACCTCCTCGTGAGGAAGAGTGTAAGGTATTTCAAGGTGAAAAGGTTCTTCCTCGAGATGGGGTGAGTTACTCGTTTCAAGAGTACTCATTGTGTGTGGGTGATCTTGGTAATGAATAGCGATGCATGTGGGATGTTTCGAATCTATAGGTTGTTTGAAATACTCTGTAGAATACATATCTAGCCATTCATTCTCAGGTCCTCCTTCTAGCGCCAATTATGTTGATGGGTCTTAAATACCTTGATTCAATAGTAGGAACCAAACCCGCCATCGAGGCCCAATTAGACTCTACAACATTTTAGGTGGAATGGTTCTCCAGATCTTGTGATCCGAAAAAATTATCGATGGGCTTTACATTTTCTTTTCAAGGCTCTTCCTTCAGTTTGGACTATCTATTTTCTATATTTTCTCTTGGGTGGGACTGATATGAGATGTTAGCGGGTATAAACCAACTTGGCAACAAAAATATAATTAATCTTAACTAAGGGGAAGAGGTTGAACTTGGGATAACCCACTACTAAAGCATGTAGAAAACAATTTTACACCACAGGCCTAGTACTAATACACTAACCATGTGATCATCCAACTATTGTCTGAGATACTATTTACCAGAAACAAAACACATGTGCAATAAGATAATGGAAAGAAAAATAATTCATCTACCATAATGATTCATCGCATAATAACACAATGATTCATCTTCATCATTAAAGAAAAGAATAACAAAACATTGCACCAGATAACTTGACAACAAAATTAATTTCTCTTACTCATTACAACATCATTCATGAAACAGGATAGGAAATAGTTCTTCTCCACGTCCAATCACACATGCATTTGATGAAAATATATTTTTTGTAGTCTAGAAGGACTTGTCAATTCAAAGGGAGCTTCAAAATAATTATTAACAACCAGAAAGAAAAATTTATTGCAACAACCATCGACAACTAACTAATTGGTCGATGTTATTATTTATAACATAAAATCCAACTGAAAATAATGGCTAAGTGTAGTTTGAACAAAACAAAATTTTCCATGTGGTGTCCTCTTCCAATAGTTTCTTTAATAGTCAACTCGATATATCACTTGAAACGGTGACTTTTCTCATACTCTGACCAATTGATAAACATATCCTCAGAAGTGTGGGCCCATGGAAACCTATGCTGCTCCATCGGAGCCACGTAGAATCCTCTGATCTCCACTGCATGTGTTTGGTACTTCACTAGACTGGTGTTTAACTGTTGCAGCATGGTTTAAGCCTTCATCGTAGGTTCCATAAATCTTTACACTTGTCCTGGCAATGTATCGATCACCTTGGCTAGATCTTCGGCCCATAACAAATCTTGCTTGGCATGCAATCCGACTATGTCGCATAAGTCGATGAAGTTATCAGGGTCGCCAAACTCGGGGAGTCCTATATACTTCATTGCTTTATTGATTTTTGGACTTGGTTTCTCCTAGATTCCTCAGTGAAGTCACAGAGCCAATGTTTCTCAGTAGCCAAAGACATTTTCCTACACTCGGGATTAAAATCGTTTTTTAGAAATTACTTATAGAACAATACTTAGCAAAATGTATAAAAAATGTAAGCTAGAAGAAAAATAGACTGATACATACTGGTAAATCTTGCTAAGCATGGTTGTTTGATACTTACGTGATCTCTACAACCTTTCAGATTAATTGTACCATCTTTGTTGGCACCGCCATTTTCTTTAATTGGGGTGAGTTAAATCTGCAGGCCTCAACATGGTAGATCGAGTATGAAAAACATGAGATTCAAAGTCATGCCAATGTTTGGTTGTCCCTTGGGGTTGGGAAAGGATGTCAGAGTTGAACATGTGCCAAAAGTAAGAGTAAGTTCCCAGGAGATTGGATAATGTTATAAGTGAAGTCGTTAAATGCTTCTGATCGAGGAAGATTGCTCTCACGGGAGTCACATCAGCAAGTGCATTGACCATCATCATCTCATTATGGAGGCTGGGGGAAATGAAAGGAATCAAGATGATCATACTACACATCCTTCATAATTCCTATCAGTTGCATCTCACATGCCTCGGGTCATACCCATCGCGCAAAGGTGGTGTGATAATTCTTTGAAATGTCCTGTTGCAAGGCATTCAGTGTCCCCTGACACATTTCAGCTTGCTGCCCTGCTCTGTTATAAATTTTGGATGTTCTATAGAAGTTATATTCATTTCACTGAGCTTATGCACTAGTGGAGATTTGTCTTGTGAGCTCAATTTGATGAATCTATGTGTTTTGGTCTTCTGTCTAATTACAGATGTCTAAGAAAATATGTTGTCGCACCATGGGATCTCCTCAAAATGTGGGTCGGGGTCTTTGGGGAAATTGGAGTGCCAGGCCTGAGCCCCAACATACTCAGGACTTGTTCTTATCCGCATTAGGTATTCCTAAGGTTCCAAAGGAAAATTTTGACCTTTGCATGGGAGATATAGTGTCGCTCCGTGTGGATACCGAAGTTGAAGAAACCATGCCGGGAGGACATAGGTTGGAGAACACGCCCCTTTCTCAGTAGACACCACGGAGGAGAGGGAGGCCTCAAAAAAACAAGGAAGATGGGGAACACCAAAACGCGGTCGAACCGTGTGCACGCTCAATTGCCGAAGAGTCCTTAATGCATGTTATTCGGCTCGAAACAGTCGAAACCACAAGTCAGGGAAGAGAGAGCATAACATGAAGGATGGAAACTTGGGGTTCTAATGTTTGATATTCTAACCAACAGTTGGAATAGGCACAACTTTCCATAGCTTAAATTTACCAAGAGAATAGGGAGTTACGGCGAAAGTTAGCGACAAAGAACCCTGAGGTGTCGACATCACAAGGTCATGAAGGTAATGCAGCCTGACTTAAAATACAACTTCAGGAAGCACAAGATATGATCATGCAGTTACGTGAAGCTCAAAGGGTATCAAAAGAACATAACATGAAAACACCCCAAGGAGTGGGGAGAAGCCCAAAAGAAAATTTGCACACAAAAGAGACATTAATGGTGGACACTGTTTTGTTTTCTCGGACGTGATACATAATTTTTTGGCAAATTTCTCCGTTTGTTGTGAATATCTTCACGTCCTCAATGTGACCCAGTCGATTGGCCAAAAAGGTGTTGGTGGTGTTTATTGCATGTAACCTAAACCTAATGGGAATCTTAATATATAGAACTTCGAAAATTTACCGAAAAGATTCAAGTCATAGCAATTGAATGCATCGTTTCCCCCTTCGTGCGTAAAATTGTGTTCTCATCTCAGCTTCTTGTAACTTAGACTTGATTTTATAATTAGCATAGCTCTGAGTTTCTTTGTGTTTTGGTTGATATTTCCCTAACAAAAACTCCCGACACTGATTGATGTTGATGTGGCGTTACTGACTCGGGACTCATTAAATAAAACCTGGGAATCAGTTTGTGGGTAATGGTCGGACTCGGGACTTTGTTTAAGTCGAACACACTAAACTGAGCTCAGCATTGTGACTGTCGATGTCAAGTGATTATTGGGGATCGGCCTTCAAGAAAACTGTCACGCAGTTTCTTCGTGGGTTATCGTCCTTCGAATCTCCCAATACCAAAAACATCTTGGAATTTGGCGATCGACAATTATTATTTCATTTTTCATTCAATGCTTATTTTTTTAACCTTTTGCCGATGCCGAATTGATCGGTCATCGAAGATATTCTTGGTGGTGCTTGTCACAAGATAAATTTCGTGTCTGCTGACGTCAATGAAGATCGAGACTCGACAACTTTGGTTCTCTCTAGGGTTTTCTTTCACGCTTAATCCTTCCCGATGTCGAATTCCTTAAGTGCATCTGGGAAAAATTTGACTGTCATTTCTCTAATTTAGATATTATTCTTTTAAGTTAATAATTTTTACATGTCCAAGAAATCTTTTAAATACTTAATGAGAATCAAAATATGATAGGCAAAGGACACATTTTTCATATCAGACAATGCCAAAAGATCAAGTGGTACCCAAAAAGTGAAATTTTTCGTAGACGTTTTAGGCTGTGTTGAGTGCTCAACACAATGGAGACTTCCTTTCTGAAGGATAGTTCTATAGGATCTCAACTACTGACATGGCTATAGGAGGTTCGACTATGGTGTTGACAATGTTGTAGCTATGAACCTCCCTTGCATGAGCTTTATGAGTAGTATGTCTTAGAGGTTATTTTTCTATTTTTGGATTAGGGTCACCACTAGGATGTGGAATCATTAGAGGTGTGCTCCCTTGTAGTTGGGATGCATCCATGGTGGTTAGAGTTGAGTTAGAGAACATAATGTACTGAAAATTATGAGTTTGGAGGTGAATATATGGTGAGTACATATAGATATGATAGAAATAAGGATATCCATTTTGAGTTTTACCTAGAGGTTGGTATGACCCTAAAACACAGGAAGATTTACCATTTTCATGTTGGGTGTCCACAACGCCTTGTTGAGGGAATGGGTTGTGCAAGAAAGATAGTTGCAAGAATTGATGAAAGTTTTGTTGGAAATGTGTTATGCCTTGTGAGGTAGCATGACCCAAATTGGACATTTATTCCTTAATCCATTTAAATTTCTTAATATGGGGTTATTGGTGAGTGCAGTGACCATACTCACTACATAATGCACAAGGGAAGTTAGCCTGAAGATCATTTTTCTTCCCCCCTTTTTTTTATGAAGTCAATATTCCAAAAACTGTCATTGCAGATAAAAAATTTGTTGTTGTACAAGGTTTTACTCCTACCTTTGAGTCTATAGAACAAAACTTTGTGACATATCATCACCCTCATAAGAGTACTTTACCTCAGAATTAGAATTATTGGACACATGGTAGTTATTCCTTCATATATTTGCAGAGAAGACATGAAAGGCATAATTTTCGACATGTGCCCACTACTAGGATAGATTGTGGTTGGATTGATGAATGGTCATGGAATAAGTTTCATATATTGTTGGCACAGGGGCAGAACCAGGGTTCAACACTACAAGAGTGCACCAAAAAATCCCTAACTACCGGCCCTTTCGGCAACACCTGCAAAGAAAATGAAGTCTCACTCGAAGTAGAGGCAGGGGTGGTTGCAGGACTCAAGTGTCTGCAACCTTAGCTGGGACACAGATCTGTGATTATACTACTTAATAAATCATTTAGCACCTTTAGTTCTTTAACATGCAATCATTATCTACTTCACTGGTAAAATAGAGCTTTGCATCCTTCATAGAGATATTAACCTACTGAAGCACTTAGCATCAGCAGATTATCTAGATCTAACAGATCAAGCACTTAGCACATACATATAGGTCATATCTAACATTCTCACATATAATAAGCACTAGGCATGAATAGATCTATCTATCAAAGCACTTAGGATATAACATATGTACACATAAAGATAAGGCACAAAGAAATATGACACTGTGTTTACATGGTTCAACCCCACCCTAGGGCTACATCCACCAACCCTTCTTCTTTATTATCTCGATCGAGCAGTTACAACACAGAGCCTCAACAATCCTTACCCTACACAGGACAACATAACTATGCATCTTGCTAGATCCTTCTTTCTTGCGTTGCAACACTAAGCCTTTCATGATATGTCACAACCACTTACACTCAACTCTGCAAGCCTCTTACAATCATGCACAAAGCTTCCAAAACCCTATTTGCACTTAGCATACATCCATATCACTTAGGTCTAGCACTTATCCATTCATATCTATTACTTCTACTATTTCTTTCTAGCCTAGAAATCTATTTATATACAAAATAGGTCTAAACATGGGTAAACCCATGGGCCGACATCCCTTTCCCATTACATATTCCCAAAAGCCCAAAAAGGGGGCCGAGATCCTGTGATCTCCACTTCGTCTTGCACTCCTCCTTCGACATGCTATCAAAGTACCAAAATAGGTCAACATGACCAAGAAACTCTCAAAACTTGGTTAAGGGCCAACATTCCCCCAACACTCACCTGTGACTCATCCCGAGTCACTCTGGTTTGAGAAATTTTATCTCGAACACCACGAGCTTGGATCGAGCTACTTCGAGTTTCTGCTTTGTTGTAGCCTCTTGCTCGATGAACTCCAAGATCAGTGCGTTGCTCATTGGTCCTTCTAGGTGCTGCTCTCTTGTGAGGATGATCTATTCAATCTTTTCTCCTTGGCTCTCAATCTCTGTAAATAATAGGCATGCCTGATCTTGCACAGGTTGAATTTGTTGAGTAGAATCCATCACTTTAATTTGAAGCATATGAACCTGCTACTAGGTTGTGCATTGTTCATGCATTCTCTTCATTCAGTCTACAGTTGTCAGGGCTTTTAGCTGTACATGTAGCATATCCACATGTATTTTTTCTTCTTGGAGCTGTGACTCCATCATCTGAAATTTTGGATTCTCTGTAAGGTTCTCATATGTTTGGGCACTTTGGTTGCTTCGCTGCTTGCACTCCAAGGCAATATATTTTAATTTTCCAACTACGCTATGAGCAGTTGCTTCTCACTGGTCTCTTATCTCCTGAGGTGTTTCGGGTACAGCGCAAAGATCTAGATCAGTGATGCACTATTATAGCTTCTAGATTACCTCTTCCAGTTGTTCCACCTACTATGGAACTTGTTCCTTGGTCTGGACTTCAATGATTGTCATAGAGAGAAGTGCTCTATTGACCCTTTCCTTAACTTCAAGTTGCTCAACGAGAAATTGTTCCTTTTTCTTATGCAAATGGGATTTTTCTTCATTAAAATTCTCTTACATAGCACTCTATTCTCATTCTAGATTGCTACACTATTCTAGTATATCTCCTTGTGCTTGTGCCAAATCCTCGGTGGCTTGTGCTATCTCCTCTTATGCTCGTCAAAGGTTAGCTTCGACCATATCAACAATCCGGTGGAGTTGAGCTTTCTCATCTCCTATTTTTGGTGTTCTTTTTGTCAGGGGAAAAGTGGATACTGTGCATCTGGACTGTAGTGCCTACTACACTTCTTGAAGTTCAGCCTTGATGTGACTGAATACCTCCTCCTGCTTGGCTTCTTGCTTCTCTGCTATCTCTAGCAAAGCATCATTCAATGCAACAACAATGAAGTCGAAGTCATGTGAGGTTAAGGTGGTCTCAAACTTGGTTGTGGTTGCTTTAATTTTCTTCCTTGACGTAGGTTTTGGAGGGGAAACCTTCCTTTTCTTCGATGGATCCTCCTCATCTCTTGGTAGTATAACCTCTCCTTTTATTTGTTTGACTTCAATGCCATCTAATTCTCCTCCATCACCTCCTCGCTCAGGTGAGATAGAAGGTGTCTCTACTGAAGTACTATGGACATCCTGGGCCTCTTCATTCTTCTTGGTCATGCTTGGTCCAGGTGTATCGCGCACTGCTTCTAGGCTGTCTACATCAAAGAGCTCTGTGGGTTCAGTTGGGATGAGGAGGTCCACTAAACATTCCTTGGTAATTTCCTCCAAGTCATCCTCTGTTAAATTGTAGCATGATTTTAGTTGTTGGTGATTCTCATCAGTGCACACTGTGATGTAGTTGAAGTGGTGGTCCACGCTGAATTTCATCAAGGGTCTAAATCTATGAAGTGTGTTCGGGGTTATGCGAGGCATGGCCTGTATGGATACCTTCAGCTGGTTATAGTAAGTGTGGAAAATGGCATTGTATTTCCATTGCTTGTTCATGTCACTGGAGTACCACAATGTACTGAAATTCATGGCTAGTGGTTCAAATGGCGCAGTGTCCAGGAAAGTTGCACCTTTTGATATATCCCATGCGATGAAGGTGAATAAGATAAGAAACTAGCTAAAATGGAATTCGTACCCTTGGTCCTGCACTTCCTTGTAGTCCATTTCTAGATGATTCACCAAGTATTTGGCCCAATTCATTTGTAGTCCCTACACGCACTTCCCTGCGAGGTCAACTACAAATCCAGTCACTTGGGTCGATATGTTTTTGTGAACTAGCTTGCCTACGATCATCTGACATCTGAGACACACTACAACATTCTCGATGGAGGCTACCTTGTAGCCTCACGTGCCCTTCTCTACATTTCCATAAGTGCCCTTTATTCTCTGGGTGAGAGAATGATGTGCAGTCTTTCTGGGGTAAAACTCTTACGAGTCAAGGCCTTGCATGCTTAGCCCTATAATCTGATTGATCAAAGTCATATCCACTATGATGTGACGGTTCAACCATAAGTATCCTCCGTGATAGAAAGACAACAACAACTTGACACACACGTTCACTTCTTGATTCCTCTTATTTCTTTTCTGCTCGTTTGGAGCAGAAGTCGAATGGATATATTGATCCCAACGGCTATATTGCTTCATCATGGTGAAGTACTCTATGTCGCAGTTTTGATATTTCGGCAAAGCTCCAATTCTATAATTTTTCTTGCTGTGAGGTATCCTTTAGAACCTTCTGTAACCTTTCTGTATTAGCCATTTTCTTTCTTAACTTTCTAGCCTTCTTTCCAGTGAGCTTCATCTTGGTAATGCTTTTATCATTCTAATTCTTTTCTTCTTTGGTCTTAGTTACTTCGCACTGTTGAAATTTTGTCCTAGGGTTCCTGTGTAATACTTCTTCCTTGTTTGTGATAGGTAAGTCAATATTATAAGGATCCTCTAGTGTTGTCTTAGCCTCGACATTTGTGTTGCTAATATTAAAAATCTATGATTTTCTCTTTTGTTCCTCAATTAGGTGCACGATCCTTCTGGTCATAAAGTCTTTTAACTCTTGCTTCTTCTATTCCAAAACTTCTTCTTCCTCCTTTCATCTAGCTTGATCTCTATCAATCCAAGGTTTTCCTATTAGCATTGTAAACGGGGCTCTGTCTTCAACAAATTTAATAATCTCAAAGTCCTCTTCTGTCGAATTTCCATTGACAGTCATNATAATTTTTCTTGCTGTGAGGTATCCTTTAGAACCTTCTGTAACCTTTCTGTATTAGCCATTTTCTTTCTTAACTTTCTAGCCTTCTTTCCAGTGAGCTTCATCTTGGTAATGCTTTTATCATTCTAATTCTTTTCTTCTTTGGTCTTAGTTACTTCGCACTGTTGAAATTTTTTCCTAGGGTTCCTGTGTAATACTTCTTCCTTGTCTGTGATAGGTAAGTCAATATTATAAGGATCCTCTAGTGTTGTCTTAGCCTCGACATTCGTGTTGCTAATATTAAATATCTATGATTTTCTCTTCTGTTCCTCAATTAGGTGCATGATCCTTCTGGTCATAAAGTCTTTTAACTCTTTCTTCTTCTATTCCAAAACTTCTTCTTCCTCCTTTCATCTAGCTTGATCTCTATCAATCCAAGGTTTTCCTATTAGCATTGTAAACGGGGCTATGTCTTCAACAAATTTAATAATCTCAAAGTCCTCTTCTGTCGAATTTCCATTGACAGTCATAGGTATCTGGGCGAGCCTTCCACATAGGTTTACTATCTTTCCTATGAATAAACTTATTCCTCCTAGGGAAGGGATCATAGCAGGCCTTCCTATAGCTTCGCAAGTTCTTTCTAGCATAATATTCATCTATGTTTCCTCATCCAGGACATAGTCAATGTCAAAGTCCCCTATTCTTTCTTCGATGCATTCCTTCTCTTTGAATATCTCTGATAAGATGACATGTCAGTGGTCATTCAGGGTTTCTTTTAATTGTATCCATACTTTCTCTGATTCTTGTTGGGGTTCTGCCTTTTATGGATCTGCCTTAGGGTTTTCTTGATTCAGATTCATTCCTTCAATTTTAGCGATCATTCTAGGGCAATCCAACACTTCATGGTCCATAGCCTTACAACAAAAACAACTAGGTCTTCTGTCAAGGAATTCCTTAGCAAGATGTCCTACTCTTTTGCAACTGTAATAGAGGGTTAATCCTCTCTTTCTTCTAAATGATCCCCAACTTCTTCTGTACTGCGCACTAGGATCATGGTAGCTAACCTGTAGCAAATTATTTCTAGGGTCCTGCATCCATTTGTTAGTGCACACATTATTTCTATGCATAGGTATAACATATCTTTCACTATTCTTATCAGATCTATTCACATCGAACCTTCTTTCATTTATTAACACCCTACCTTTCAAACTAGGACAAAACCTATCAGATATACCTAGATCCATACTCTAGAAACAAAAATTTCCACTTATCTTACTTTTACAGAGGATAAAGCTTTTAGATATAAGACTTTTCAACTATTCTTACCTTTACCAGAGCACAGAGCTTACAGATCTTACCTCTTTCAATCATAACTTCTCTCTTTTACCTTTCTTGGAGCACAAAGCTTTCAGATCCTGCTTCTTTTCTACAGATGTGACCAACTTTCTTCATATCGGGCTTCTTTCTTTCATATCTAGCCTTTTTTTCTTTAGCACAAAGTTTTATAGATCAAGTAGAATATTGTGCAATAGGGCACACAGCTTTCACAATTTTAGGAAAAATCTTTTCACAGAGCATCCTCTTTCTCAGTTCCCAACAATCATAGTTTCAGGTCCCGACAACGGAACCATTTGTTGGCATAGGGGAAGACCCAGGGTTCAACACTACAAGAGCACACAAAAAAAATCTTAACTACTGACCCTTTTGGAAACACCTGCGAAGTAGATGAAGTCTCACCCTAGGTAGAGGCAGGGGTAGTTGCGGGACTCAAGTGTCTCCAACCTTAGCTGGGACACAGATCTGTGATTATACTACTTAATAAAGAATTCAAAACCTTTAGATCTTTAGCATGAAATCATTATCTACTTCACTGGTAAAATAGAGCTTCACATCATTCACAGAGATCTTAACCTACTTAAGCACTTAGCATCAACATATTATCCAGATCTAATAGATCAAGCACTTAGCAAATATGTATAGGTCATATCTAACATTCTCACATATAATAAGAACTAGGCATGAATAAATATATCTATCAAAGCACTTAGCATATAAAATATGAACACATAAATATAAGGCACAAAGAAAGATGACACAATGTTTACATGGTTCACCCCCACCCTGGGGATACGTCCACCAACCCTTCTTCTTTATTATCTCGGTCAAGAAGTTACAACACAGAGCCTCAACAATCCTTACCCTACACAGGACAGAAGATCTGCGTAGCTCGCTAGATCCTTCTTCCTTGCATTGCAACACTAAGCCTTTCACGATTTGTCACAACGACTTTCACTCAAATCTGCAAGCCTCTTACAATCATGCACAAAGAATCCAAAACCCTAGTTTCACTTAGCATAAATCCATATCACTTAGGTCTAGCACTTAGCCACTCATCTCTATTACTTATATTATTTGTTCCTAGCCTAAGAATCTATTTATATACAAAATAGGAATAAACATGGGTAGACCCATGGGCCGACATCCATTTCCCATTACATATTCCCAAAAACCCAAAAAGGGGCCCAAAAATGGGGCCGATATCCCATGATCTCTGCTTCGTCTTGCGCTCCTCCTTCGATATGCTGTCGAAGTACCAAAATAGGTCAACATGACCAAGAAACTCCAAAAAATTGGTCAAGGGCCACCATATATTCTTGAGGAATTCATACATATGTGTATCATCAACTATACAGTCATATAGTGTTCCTCTTTCTTGTCACTGATTCATTCATATTTTCATCGACTGGACTATGCTCTCTTATTATCTATTTGACTAGAATTGTTTTTTGGAAAATAGTTGTTGGAGATTTGGTTAATGGATTGATGACTGCATTTTGTTTCAGTACTTGAGATTGATAAATTTGGTGGTGACAATGTTTCAAACTTCTTCCATGAGTGTTATTGTACCATGGGTGATCAAACTTTGTAGTCAAAATATATTTACAACTGAGTTTACATATCTGAGCACTTGTTGAACTTAATGATTCTTATGAGATCATGTTCCAATTATTGATTGAATAACTTCCACTGATCATCGACACTTTCATAATGTTGGATCACATTTCACTTCATCTTTTTCCATCATTCATGAACTCTTGTAGATTTTGTTCTTTGACACATTGTGGACTTGCCCTGATGATTCATGTCATTTCTCTTGGAGTTTACTTTTTGTAGTTAGCTCTATGTTTTCTTCACCTGTTCATCAGGGATGTGCATGAAGAGTTTGGAGACATATTTGTTCTATAGATTCATACTCTATATTTATTTGGTTGGTACTTTATCATTTGCATATTGATGTTGTCATTGTTGGTCATTTTTCATTGGTTCTTGACAGGGGCAAGTGTCTTCTCCTTGCACCTTATTAAGGATATGGTTGTCACTTATGGATGGTTTTCTACATTGTTCCACTTTATAGCTTATCATTGACATCAAAAAAGTTTGAAGCTATATTTTCCACTTATCCAAGATATTTGAAGTTTCCATTAAAGGGGAATGTAATGTAATGAACCATATTCATATTCAAATTGTAGCCATCATGTAATGTTTTTCTAGAAACCACATTTATTATTGTATATCATATCATAATGAGGTATTTTTACACACAATGAGGCATCCTTAGACTTGTGAGATCTCATATTGGCATGTAACACAACTCCAAGTCTAATTCTATCTCTATACTCATCATTAAAGGGGAATGTTAGAATGTGTTAATGATTTCCTAGTGGTCTTATATTACATGGCTATGGAATTTTGTAATGTTGTTCTTCAATAACTCTCCATATTGTATAAAGAGGTCATCCCACATTCATCATGGGATTTATTTTCC
>JASDQU010025423.1:10180-29844 GCA_032191745.1 Picea mariana
ATTTTCGTTATATTATTTTTTGCATTGTATAACGATGAATTTACAAGCCACACACTCACTAAAGCTCCATATCATTATAAGTGCATTAATGATTTGAATATTATATAAGTGCATTACTCATTTGAATATTATTGGTAAATGAATTTAATGTGCTCTATAGTGTAGTAAGGAATGCCATAAAGAATCGTTAGTGGTGCACAACATCTAATTAAATGTGCATCAATAATCATACTTTGCCATGCATTATGATGGTTATGCACATATAGATGACTCGACACACACGTGTTATTATGTAGAGTTGGTGCATTGCTATGTCAAAATTATATTTTCCTACTATTCCATGCGGTGCACATGCATGGAATAGTAGCACCGTTATGAGATGTAGTGACGTGGAATAGTAAATTAAGCGATTCCATTGTTTATCAAATGCACACTGTCAAATCATGACAACTTTGTCGAGATGATAAAATACATGTGTGGATGACTAAGAGAACTATAACCGATGGTGCAAGACGTGGCATTTTTTTTACTACTAGTTGTAGTACATGGAAAATGATTAATAACATAATGTAGTGGTGTTAAATATTATTAGTCCTTGTCAAAGGCTTGAGACTATAGCAATGAGTTTGTTCTTTGATTTGGTATTAGTTTCTCTTTGACTTTATATTTGTGTGCTATAACCAATGTATAACATAGGAAATTAATATATGTATTATTTTATATAATAAAAAAATATTTTTTTAAAATTTAATTGGTTAATATCTTTGATGTCTTATTGCAGCCTTCACGTTATTTGATATACATAATTAATTGCATAATCAATAACAAATTCTAATTGGTTGTACGACTATTCCTTATCCACTTAAAAACTAAATCTAACACACACACACACACACACACACACACACACACACACATATAGACTTATTACATCACAATAAAATACTTTTCCCAATGTACGTTTCTGTGCACCAATCAGTCAGTATGCGCTGCCACAAGTTTTGTTGTGCTCTTCTGGTTTCTCTTTTCATTTTTCATGGCTTTCACTGATAGACATTTAAGACTGAAAATATGGAATTATATCTGGATTGCATTTCTATGTTTTAAGGCTGAAAATATGAAATTATATCCGGATTGCATTTCTATGTAATAATGAATATATTAATTACATCTTTATAGAATTTTTAAGTTGTTGTATTCAGTTAAATAAATTGAGTTTTGACATTATAAAAGTGGGATACATTGGTGTTATATTATAAAAGATAATGAAAATAAAATAATTATTGTAAATTCATTTTATTTTGAATTTTTATAAATTAAAAAGTTTACATTATAAATTTGAATTTATTATGTAAACATTTAAAATAAATTGCATATCAATTTGTGTTTACTACCAACTCATTCTCATTAGTCTCTGTAAAAGGTAGACTATTGCAGGCTTCACGTGATTAGATGTTCATAATTAATTACAAATTGACTTTGCTTGCAGGAGCGTCATAAGGTTTGAAAATATAGTTCTCTTCATTTATTGGTTTCCATTCTAATTTTATCCTATTTAAAAAATGTTTATTTTTATTTTTATTTTTTTAAATGAGATTTGCATTTGGTTTGTTTAGTTTAATTAGAAGGAAATTCAAGTTAATCCCAAAATTATAATTTGTGTTAATTTTTCTAGTTTAAAATAACAAAACTCTTCAAAGACGCTTATTTCTTTTAAGATTATGAAACTAGCCCATTTGTTAGCATATTGTTCATGTTTCAACGTAATCATCATCTTCATCATCAATAATTATAGAGTGTTAACTATCATTTCCATTTCCAGGGACTAAGCTGCCATGCAGCCCTTGTTGCAAAAGCACCACTCTCATGGAATACATGAACAAGTTCATTCATCATAGATTTTTAATTTATTAATGTATATGATGCATTGATAGACGACTAAGCACACCATATACAATGTTATAAGACTTTGTTGGTGCATTGCATTGATGGGGCTTGCACCTCACTCTCATGGTGTACTAGTGTGATCTAGAAAGCACTGCTATATGGTGCTATGCACCTCACTCTCATGGTGTACTAGTGTGCACTGCTATATGGTGCTATGCACCTCACTCTCATGGTGTACTAGTGTGATCTAGAAAGCACTGCTATATGGTGCTCTTATTCATAGGAACACATTGATATTGGTGTGAAATTTTATGCATGGTACATGATGTGTGTTTTAAACATGGGTACAACCTCTACAATGTGTGTAATTAACATTGGTGTACTTGTTTTGGATCACCTAATTTAAAATTCAATATTGAATGAAAATTAGAAATAGTATTTTAGTAAAAATTCTTTAATTTATATCTAGATTTTCCTACTAAGGTTTGTATGTGAATCAAGGACAACCATAGTAGCACTAAATCAACATGTATAACTATGTGCATGTTGGGAGGCCCATGAGAGAGAGAGAAATCTTTTTCCTCATCCTATTACTAATAAGAATCATATCATTTTAAGGGATGTTAGCCTCGTCCAGTTTTTTGAGGAGGCTAACTACCTCAAGGGGAACACATAGTTTTTGTAACATCCCCACTACAATATCCAGTTTAATTAATTTTTAATGTAGATATGATATGTGGTTGTGGCCAAGCGATGTAATATGTGAATTGTATATATGTATTTAATAAATCAAATGTGATGCCAACTGTTGGGGGACATGGACAGTGATTGGGGTCTACGTAATTCACAAGAGAGGAGCGGTCTAAAAAGGGGGTTTTATTCATGATTTTATTTCCCAAAACCTTTTTCTTGTTTTGAATGTTTTGAGTGAACCTTTTGATTTTCCCTTGAGTGTAGAAGATTCCAATCATTGAATACCTATAAGAGGGTGGGTGTGAGGAGTCACATCCCATGGTTATTGGGAGCATGGGGCTGAGTACAATCTACTTAGGGAAGAGTGTGAGTCAAACAAGGAAATAAATAAAATTTGTATGGGGAAAGAGGGTAGTTTTTACAGGGAGATTTTGAGAGAATGAGAGAGAGAGCAAAATGTTGGAACTTGGAGGCAACAATGGTGGACATGTTAACAACTATTTCGAGTCGTTGAAGACATAAGAGACAAGTTGTCAAGATTTCAAAAGAACTAGGTTTTCATGCCTAAAGAGTGAACTCTTTTGTGTGAGTTGCACTGGAGCAACAAGCTTGTTTTTGTTTTGTTTCCTGGTAGTTTCCCTAGCAGCGAGTTCCCTTGAGTTCCAAGTAGTGAGATTCCTGGTTACCTATGCTAGAGAGACCCTGATAAATTAATGATACAACCCGATGGAATGAGAGTTCTGAAGGGATACATTCCTTGGGTTGGGTAGGTTGAGAGGAAGAGAGCTTGAAAGAGTTCGAGATAGTTGTAGGAGAATGCCAGTGAGTTGTGGGATTATAGGAGTTGTGAGTGGATAGTGAGAGCCACCCTCTTTTGTGGATTCCCAGCGCCATCTCATGGGTGAATTGATGTTGATATCTAAAACAAAAAGTCTATGGTTGGGTGGTGCATGATCTATCCCAAGCAACTAGTTGCACAATTGTTTTAAAAAGATACATGTTTTTATCTATTTTCTGAGTTAGTTTATGAGTTTAACTATTGTGCATTTTACTCTGTGTATGAGAATGAATTATTTGTTGTTGTGATGAATTTATTAGATGCATTCATGTTAGTTTAACATGTTGTAGCTGCATTTAAATAATGGTATCAACAAATGGTTAAATCAATGTGTTTTCTTATAGCTGATAAGTTACATGATATGTTAGCATAATTTTTTTATTTTTATGTGTATTATGCATGTAATGTACCTTGGTCAAGATGGGGAACATTACATATTGGTATCATAGCTCAAGGTTAAACACCGAGCTTGTATAGGCCAAGACCAGTCCGAAATTGGTAGAATTTCATTGTTGTAAAGTTTCACTTGTGAAGAATTTGGGGAAAAATGGTGAAAACAGAATGAAATCCCCAAATTATGAGCATTTTCGATTTTAAAATTCCTCAAAAAACAGTTGAAGAGAGGATTAATGGTATACATATGCAAGTTGCATAGTTAAATTCGGTTGGAAAGGTTGTATTTATTTTTATTTTTAATGGCTATTGAAGAGTTGGAGAGTCGACCACCCAGATCACACTTGACTTGGCAATCAACTATCAAGATCACTTGATTTTTAAGAATGAATGACTTATATGTTTTTGCAAGTCTGAAGAATCCTGATGAATTTTGGAGCAGTTGGTGAACCAATGGTTGAGATCACTTCGATCTTGAAGATTGACGGACTAGATATAATATGGGTTTGGGAAGAAAAATCCTACATCTTTAGTTTCGCGGGATAAAATCTCATGGGAAAAAGCTTCGTGGGAGAAAAGGCCACAAAAGAAAAGGATGCGGGGGAAAAGGCCACATGAGAAAAGATGTCAAAGAAAAGGCTACGGAAGGAAGGCCATGGGAGAAAAGGATCATGGGAGAAAGGCTGGACGAGAAAATCTCGCGAAGAATTTCCCAATAGGCTTGTGGGTCACGAGAAAACCTTGATGGCATGATTTCGACAACCCACTGGGAAAAGTTCGCGATGAGTTTTCCCGATAGGCTTGGAAGCTGCGGGGAAGTTATGAAAACATGATGTTTGACATTCCACGAGGAAAATCCCAATAGGCTTGTGGGTCATGGGTCATTGACACATATTAATGGCGTGCTTTTGACATCCCGTGGGGAAAATTCCATGAGGAAAGGCCCGATAGGCCTGCGGGCTGCGGGTCACAGAAAATCTTAATAACATGTTAACATGAAATTCCACGAGGAAAATTATGTGAAGAAGACTCTGCTAGGATTGTGGGTTGTGGCTTTCGGGAAGAACCACGAACATGCTACATGACCTCTTGTGAGGAATAGTCCACGAAGAATATTATGTGAGGCTTGCAAGCCGTGGGTTGCGGAAAACCTTTATAACATGTCAATTTGACATTCTGATGGGAAGATTCTACAAAGGAGAGCCTGATAGGCTTGTGAAATGTTTGGATGATGGGCTATGGAGGAGATTGGCGGATCATGACATGACATAATCAAAGGATGACACGTTCCATGCCATGTCATCCAGATTTCCTAGGGTTAGGCGCAGGTTGATTTGAAAGAATGTTACAACAATAAATAAGTTGATTTTCTACAAATATTTTTAGGACTTTGAGGGTCATAAGCTTGAAGAGGCATTTTTAGGCCCTAAACGACATTTTCAGGTAGCATAAATCAAGAGAATTGTGTGTACCTTCAGTATAGATAATATCTACTACTTAGAATGAAATATCTTAGTGAGATATTTCTAACGAGATACTATGATTGCAAAACACAACTATCACGAGGAAGTTACAACTAAATCAGTACAAGGTATATTTTTGGCACAAGTTTTCTTCCAAATGGCATAACTGCTCACTCAGAAGTCAGTTTAAGATACAAGAGTAGTCTTTGGAAAGCCCATGGATCATAGAAGACAACCAAGGAACCAAAATTGTAATATGGGTACTTGAAATTGTACATGATGGGAGAAAAAACATCTGTAGCATTGAGGGATAAAAATGAGAAAATAGTCTAAACTTCCACAAACCATAACTTTCTCCTCAGAGATCATATTTGAGCAAATGAGTAGTCAATGGAAATATAATGAAAAATAGAATCATCCTGGGAACCCAAACAATCGATTTGAGCAGTATATTTTGCAGTCAACTCAGAAGAATATGATTCGTGGCCTTAAAAAGCATAAAACTATGCATTATTTTCCCAAAACTACGAATATCGATTTTTGTCTAAAAAGAATTTTATTGCATGCACATTTTCTTACATAGTTAGAGGCATGAGAGGGAAGATTTGGTTCCCATATGATAACTACAGATATGGAGGATTCCCAAGGGTCCTACAACTACGAAGAGGAAATTAGAGGGATACATGTGAGCATGGGAAATGTTGAGATTTAGTCCAATGGAAGAAGAAGCAAGGTTGAGCATGTGGAGATGGATGAAACTATGAGAAGCCTACATAGGGAAGTTCAAAGCTATAGGGAAGATAATGAAAGGATGATGAAATATAAGGAAGATATACTTCAGAGTCTGAATATGGTGCATAGACAAGTCAACAGGGACTCTGGCTCTGAGAAAGTAGCTAGTGCTAGCAAAGTGGCAGCATACAGATTCCATAGCAGAAGGGATGATCATGGGAATGACAAGCAGTCAAGGAGTATGAACAAGAACCATCATTCTCCATATAAATCCACAAGGATAGCTCTTGCAAGCTCAGGTCCAGGGAGCAACCCAATTGTGTCTCATGTCAAGAGGCAGAGAATAAGGCTTGAGTTAGACATTTCACATGGTGAACTCGGGAAAATCAAGCCACCAAAATTTCATGGAGAGAATAGAAAGGGAGAAGAGGTTGAAACATGGTTGTTGGAAATGAAGAAGTATTTCCAACTGCATGATTACCCCTCAAGGGTAGAAACCATAGTTGTATCCTACCACATGCAAGGAAAAGTAACCATGTGGTGGCATCAAATCAAGTAAGACAAGCACCTAGATGAGAAGAAGGTCCCATGGAGGTAGTTCAAAGGGTATTTCCAGAAGAAATATTTGTTAGAGAATTAATATGATAAGAAGATGAGAGAGTTATTTGAACTCAAGCTGAGAAGCATGACCATGGAGGAATATGAGAAGAGATTCTTTGGATTGCTGAAGTATGTTGGATTCATAAACGATGAGAAAGTCAAAATCCAAAGATTTATGAGTGGGTTACCTTCCTTCTATAGTGACAAGATACACTATGATAACCCCAAGACTTTGGAGGAGGATATAACGAGAGAAAAACACCTTTATGAACAGAGCAGAGGGAGTTTGGTCTTCCAAAAAGCTTGGAATGATAAGATGAAGGGTAAGATGGAGCAAAAGAAGAAAGGATTTAAGCCACCCTTTCACATGAAAACTCAGAAGCATATAAACAAGGATAGTTATCTCAAAATGATCCTAGGATGGTAGATTCATTTGGGAAAAGGCCAAGATAACAACCCATGAAATGTTGGGGATGTGAGGGAAATGACTTATATAGGGACTGTCCACACAAAGGTGAAAGAATAAGGTTTGTCCACAATATTTAGGAGGTTGAAACAATGGAAGACATGGGAGGAAACATGCCAAATATTTATGCAGCCTTGGACAACAAGCAAGCAAAATACCAATCCCCATGATTGAAGTGGAAGGTAAGATTCACAACCAACCCATATCAATTTGAATTGATTATGGAGCTAGCCATAGTTACATAAACTCTAACATTGTTGAAATATTTCACTTACAAAGGAATAAGTATAATGAATCTTGGTTAGTTCAGTTAGCCACAGGGGTTAAGAGGAAAATTAGTGAGTTGGTCAAAGATTGTCCAATAGACATGAATGGACTCACCACAAAGGTAGATATGAACATTATACCGAAAGGTTCATATGACTGTCTAATTGGCATGGATTGGCTGGAAAAACACCACGTTTTCCTAGACTATTACAACAATAAAATCACTTGTCTTGATGAGGAAGGGTAACAAGGCAAAGTTCAAGGAATTCATGAGTTGTAGTTGTTAGAGAAATTTCAGCCACCCGGTTGAAAACGAGATTCATGAAGGGGTGTTAGATTTTTTGCAGTCCATATGGAAGAGGAAGCTAGAGATAAAATGACAAGTATTGAAGACCATCCAATCTTGAAGGATTTTGAAGATGTTTTTAGGGAGATCCCAAGACTTCCACCAAAGAGAATCATTGCTTTCTTTATTTATTTGGTGCCAGGAGTTGCCCTAGTGTCCAAGACACCAGACATAATGGGCACACCAGAATTGAAAGAGTTGCAGATGCAACTTGAAGAACTATTAAATAAGGGGTATACATGCCCAAGTGTGTCACCTTGGGGTGCCCTAGTTCTTTTTGTGAAGAAAAAATATGGAATCTTAAGGCTTTGTATTGATTTCAAACATCTAAATAAGGTAAGCATAAAAAACAAATATCCCTTACCAAGGATTGATGATCTATTTGATCAACTAAGAGGTGCAAGAATATTTTCCGAGATTGAATTGAAATTAGGTTATCATCAAGTGAGGATAAATGAAGAAGATTGTCATCAAGACAACATTCGAGACAAGATACATGCATTATGAATTTACGGTAGTTCCATTTGGGCTATCAAATTCACTAGTTGTTTTCATATGCCTGATGAATGGAGTGTTCAAGGAGTAGTTGGACAAGTTTGTAATTGTGTTCTTGGATGATATACTCATCTAATAAAAAACATAAGAAGAACATGAGAAACATTTAAGAATGGTGCTGCAAGTTTTGAGAGAGCATCAATTGTATGCCAAGTTAAGTAAGTGCATCTTCTATCAAAGGAAGATTCATTACTTGGGTCATATTATTTCAGAAAATGGGATAGTAGTTGAACCTGAGAAGATAGAGGCCATTAGAGGATGGCCAAATCCAATAAATGTTACATAGGTTAGATCATTGAGGGGTCTTGTAGGCTATTATGGAAGATTCATAAAGTTTTTTTGAAAGATTGTAATCACCATCACTTGTTTGCAAAAGAAGGGAGTGAAATTTGAATGGAATCCCAAATGTGATGAAATCTTTCAACAACTAAAATGCATATTGACCAGTGTGCCAATATTGAATATTGTAGATTCAAATGAAGATTCTATTGTGTGCACTGATGCATGCAAAGAAGGGCTCGTGTGGAGTTTTCACTCAAAAAATATCATGTGGTGTGCTACAAGTCAATAAAATTGAAAGAGCATGAGAAGAATTATGCTACACATGATCCAAAATTAGTGGCCATTATTCATGCGCTAAAAATGTGGAGACATTACCTCATGGGTAAAAAGTTTGAACTAAGGATAGACCATTGTGGTCTGAAATATTTGTTTGGACAACCAACACTAAATTCCAAACAAACTAGATGGCTCGAATTTCTTAGTGAATATGACTTTGAAATTAAGCATATCAAAGGCAACGAAAATCAGGTGGATGACGCGCTTAGCAGGAGAGCGCATGAGATGCATATTACAACCATTAGCATGTACAATACTGACCTGAAAGATAAAAATTTCGAGGCAACAAACTCAGATCAATGTTACTTTCAAATAAGAAGGTGTGTTACAACAAGGTGAATTGCAACAAAAATTTAAATATTTTAAGTTGAGGGAAGATAGAGTTCTCGCATATTGAGGTAAGGTATATGTGTCAAACTCCCATGAGATGACAAATAAAATGCTGAGGAAAATGCACAATGTACCCTATGCTGGACACCCATGATACTAGAAGACAATTGCATCTATGAGGATCCAATACTTTTTTCCCAAAATGAAGAAATAAGTGGATGATTACATAGCCATGTGCCTAGAATGCCAGTGGATAAAGGCCGAACATAGACATCCAGCTGGGATATTACAACCATTTCCCATTCCGAAATGGAAGTGGGAATTGGTTACAACTTATTTTATTACAAAGCTGCCCATAACAATGAAACAACATGATTCCATCATGGTAGTGGTGGATAAATTGACCAATGTTGCACATTTTATTTTAATGAGGACTACTCACAAGGCATAAAATGTTGCTGAGATCTACACAAAATAATTTGATAGGATACATGGAGTGTCCAAGGAAATAGTTTCAGAAGGAGATACCAAGTTTACATCCAATTTTTGGAAAGGTTTGTTCAAAGGCTTTGGGATGAATTTAAATATCAGTACATTGTATCACCCAAAATATGACCGGAAAATAGAGAGGACCAATAGGATAATTGAGGACATGCTCATAATGTATGTGATCGACCAACCATCCAAGTGGGAGGAATATATCCATTTAACTGATTTTTCTTACAATGTTGGGTATCAAGCCTCATTAAAAATGAGCCCGTTCGAAGCATTCTATGGAAGAAGGTGTAACACTCTAGTAAGTTGGGATAACCCAACAAACATAGTTGTTATTGGGCCAAATTTCTTGAAGGAAATGGAAGAGAAGATGGTGAGGATTAGGCATAATTTAAAATATACCTAGGACATAAAAAATAGTTATGCAGACAAGAAAAAAACTTTCAGATATTTTAAAGTGGGGAAGCATGTGTTTTTAAAAGTGAAGGAAAAAATAAGCTTGCTAAGATTAGGAAATTTCCCAAAGTTGGTAGCACGATATTGTGGACCTTTTGAAGTCCTAGAAAATATAGGCCCAATTGCATACATGCTAGCATTTCCTGCATCCATGAGAGTGCATAATATATTTCATGTGTCTTTATTAAATAAATATGTGCCTGACCCTAACGACATAATTGATTGGACTGTGATCCAGGTGGAACACGAAGGAGACTTTCGAGTGGAAACAATGCTCATCCTAGACTGGAAGGTCAAAGTGCTCAAGAAAAAATATATCGGCCTAGAAAAGGTCCAATGGACCTGCTACGGTCCTCAAGACGCTACATGGGAGCACAGGGAAACCATGTGGGAGGAGTACCCACAAATTTGTGTCAATTTTGAAGAAAACATAATATAAGAGTGCAAGACTCCATTTTTAGCAACTAGAGTTCCATAACCACATCTTAGAGTTTTCCTATCCAACTTGCGCTGGGATCCCTGATAAAATAATGGTACAACCTGATGGACTGAGATAAGTGAAGGGGGTACATTCCTTGGGTCAGTAGGTTGAAAGGAATATGAGATTATGGTTGGAATTGTTGCTGGAATTATATAATTATGGAATTTTTATTTTTTTAAGTATTGTTATGTAAATTTTGTACATGTATATTGACATAGTGCTATGCACTGAGGAAGGTGCAAAATTTTAGGGAAGGGGGACTGTAATGTCCCCAATATAATCCCCAGTTTAATTAATGCTTAATGTAGATATGATATGCGTTTGTGGCCAAGTAATATAATATGCGAATTGTATATCTAAATTTAATAAATCAAATGTGATGCCAGTTGTTGGGGGACATGGATAGAGATTGGTGACTAAGTAATCCACAAGAGAAGAGGGGTCTAAAAAAGGTTTTTTTTTCATGAGTTTATTTCCCAAAACCTTTTTCCCATTTTTAATGTTTTGAGTGAACCTTTTGATTTTCCCTTGTGTGTAGAAGAGCCCAATCATTGAATGCTTGTAAGAGGGTGGGTGTGAGGAATCACATCCCATAGTTATTGAGAGCATGGGGTTGAGTACAATAATCTTAGGGAAGAGTGTGAGTCAAGCAAGGGAAGAAAGGAAATTCATATGGGGGACATTTTTTACAGGTAGATTTTGGAGACAACAAGAGAGAGTAGAGTGGTGGAACTTGGAGTCAACACTAGTGGACATGTTAGCAACTATTTGGAGCTATTGAAGACATAAGAGGAAATTTTTCAAGATTTCATAAGAACCGCGTTGTTAGTCCTGAAGAGTGAGCTCTTGTGTGTGAGTTGCATTGGATAAACAAGCTTGATGTTGTTTTGTTTCCTGGTAGTTTCCCTAGCAACGAGTTCCCTTGAGTTACTAGTAGTGAGATTCTTTGTTACCTATGCTAGAGAGACCCTGATAAATGAATGATACAACCTAATGAAATGAGAGAAGTGAAGGGGCACATTCCTTCGGTTGGGAAAGTCAAGAGGAAGAGAGTTAGAGGAAATTCAGGATAGTTGTAGGAGAATGCTAGTGGGTTGTGGGATTAGATGAGTTGTGAGTGGGCAATGAGAGATAACCTGTTTTGTGGATTCCTAGCCTCGGCTCGGGGGTGAATTGATGTTGAGATATGGAACAACAATTCTATGGTTGGGTGGTATGTCCATTCCAAATAGTTGTTTACACAACTATTTTAAAAATATAAGAGTTTTATCTATTTTTTGAGTTAGTTTATGAGTTTAACTATTGTGCATTTTAATTTGTTTATGAGAATGAATTATATGCTTCCATGATGAATTTATTAGATGCATTCATTTTAGTTTAACATGTTGTAGATGCAATTAAATAATGGTATCGACAAATAGTTAAATATGTGTGTTTTCTTGTAGCTGGTAAGCTACATGATATGTTAGCAACACATTTTTTTTTATGTGTATTCCACATGTAATGAACCTCGATCAAGATGGGGAATGTTAAAGTTCTTAACCCTGTTGGTTCATCATTGGGATCATGGTAGACAAGCCTTCAACGTTGGTCATTATTTGTGCTACTAACCCATAGGGGAGGATTTTTATTTCATCACTACGCTATCTAGGAGGGGGTAGGATTTGTCCCATTCCCATATTCACCACCTAGTGTTTCGAGAGAGATCCAATTGACATATGTTCAAAGATATATAAACCAAGTTATTATTGAACCATTAAATTCTAGGTTATTGGGGGCCAATTGTGCTTACATTCTTATAGATTCAAGGAGGTCTAGTGCTTATGCCTTATCTTCATGAAAATAACATAGCATATCACTAATGGGAAGTGTATTAGTTTCCATATGATGTATTATGTAGATAATATTTTAAGTGGTCTAGACTGATTAGGTGGTCCTATATTCTTTTATGACAATTTTGTATTATGGATCAACATCATAATGGGATGAGGGGAGATGGTTTCTCCTGTTTATTTTTGAGGTATTTTATTTATTATTGAGAGGTTTCCGGTGACTCGATCATCATTTCACTACCACCCTCCTGGGCTAATGATTGATGCGCATATGCACATGCGGGGGTATATTTTTCCCATAAAGGGCCAACCTAAGTACCCATGTAGGATGGTGGGTGTGAATGTGATTACTATGTTAGGTAGTGAGGACAATCATGTCCCCAGTCTTGTACAATATCCATATGCAAGAATGGAGTAGAGAGTGTGTTAAAACATCACATTTACTCTAGCTTAGCCACCATATGAGTGAGACAATATTATCACGATGTTGTGATTATTCTCCTTGCATACCTTTCTCTCTTATTTAATGCACAAGTTATTGATTATAAAATATTTTTTTAAATTGTCTAATTGTTGTCTACTATTATGTAGATATTGGTTAATTTTCCAATTCATGAGGGGCCTCCTCCCCAAACTAATGTAGAGATGAATGAGGCTAATGAGTTTCCTTAGGTGTGTAGACTTGGAGAGTACTAGAGACCATATATGTAATGTTATCACATGATCATAGATTACTTATGTACTTCATTGATTGGCTTCAAAGTGTAGTTAGTTTGACCTAGAGTAATCATGTAAGACATTGAGCTTTCAAATATATATGCGAGCCTTCCCATATATATGAAATTATTGATGCATCATATTTATGATATTCTTGTCCTATTCTAGAGGGTGAATGTTGAGGATAAACAATATATGAAATGCGCTCATCTATCTTCTTCATCTTTTGTCTTTAGAAGATGAGACAAACAAGGATCCTCCTCCTCCACCACCACCTACACCACTATCTACTCCTATTTCTCCACTCACTAATCCCCCTACTACACTATAAGCTATTGTACCTACCGCTCCACCTACTTAACCACCTACTACTCCATCTATTGATGCTATAGACATGATTTTAAATCACCACTAATCCTACATACACGATCCTATCAACTCATTTATATCTTGGAGATCTATATTAGTTTGCATCTACATTTGCATGTAGCAGAGCTATTGATGCCTCTAACTTTGGCAGTGGACCTAGCAGTGGTTGACATGTACATTGATTGTTGTGATGCATATTTGAGATATCTATTGATTGTTGACATGTATACTTGATATGTATATTTGACACACACACACATATATGTGTGTGTGTCAAATATCATTCATTTATATTACTATTTTTTCTATCATGTATATGGTTGGTTAATATTGTTTTGTGTTTTTTAATGTCATTAGTGTTCATTTTATATTGCACATTCCATAATTATTAGTGTTCATTTTATATTGCACATTCCATAATTATTGGTGCATATGGTTTTATGGTTGATTGATGATGTTTTATTTATAAAATGTATAATGTTAATAATTTCTTTGTTTTTAAATTAACTTTGAGTTGTATCAATCAATTACTATAATATTGCACTTGCAAAATTTGCAAAATATGCCATCATTAATGTTCAAAATAGTATAATATATGCAAAATATTGCACTTTCAAAATGTTCAACTCAAGTTATATGAAATCATATAACTTGGATTGTGATTGTAGAAGCTTATAATAATTTATTGACATATAATGTTGAACTATATGTCAATGTGATTTATTTATTTTTAATCTAGGAAGATACAATGCTTACACACTTGATAAATGATTCAATTATGCACAATTTGATTAATTTTTGAAATCAAAATTTTTAGGTAAATCATTTTAAAAAATATTCTTAATTTTTCTACTAAACTTATTATTAATATTAGTAAAATTTAACATAAGATTATTAAATTTAACAAAACAATTATTCCTCCAATCTTGATATAGATAAAATCAATTCTTAATTTTTTATAATAAATATAAAAAAGATAAGAAAGACCTTCAACTAAAGTGAGATTGATGATAATAGATGTAATATTAATATTAGAAAAATAGATAACATGTGGATATTACACTTAAAAATTATTCATAGTTCATTAAAGAGCTTGAAATTCCAAAACAATTTAATTTTTTTCAAGATGATGGTTGTAAATGGTTGTTAAGTTTTCATATCCAATATCCTAAATTGAAGACAAAATGATTTTGGGATTGTGTTAACATTTTTGTCAATCTATTGCTCATCGTTAAACTAACTTTGACACTACAATACATCTAGAACATATCTAGGAGTTTCTACGTTCAAGTACCATTAAAAAAAAAATACAAGTTGTTGGAGATTCAACCAAATGGAGAGTGAAATCTGACCTTTGTTGGAGGTTCATCTAAATGGAGAGTGTAATCCAACCTAGATTTATTGAGAGATAATTAGAGTAGAAATAATTAATAATGATTAACGGATACAATATTTCACTGGATGGGAACATGATCATATTATGGATGAGAAATTTAAGGCCTAGCATGAGGCAAACACTTTTTCATTGAAGTAAATCTACTTGGGATTTTCACATTGTAACAGAGAAAGATACAAAATATTGTTTGTTTGCAAAAAACACCACATGGTTGGTTGATGTTGTTTGATGTTTGATGTGAAGTATTAATTCCTACTTGTGAATCATGAATACTGTCTAAATTCTATGATTACTTTGTAATGATGCATAATACAAATGAATCAAAGATGAGGACAATGCAAGAATTTAGGATGAATATTTCATATAATCAAGTTGAGTGATTCATGGAGATATTATTGGAGATAGTTATGGAGATGGTTGAACTAAATATATAATTATGACATAGTTGTTATGGTCACCTATATTTATATAAAGGGGCCTTTTGTGTAATAGAAACACACCCGGGAATGGATTGATTGAATATAATTTCCCCTTCATGGGTTTATTGAGTGTATATTCCTAGTGTACCTTGCTTCATATGTTCTTGATTATATTTGTTGCTAATTATAAATCCCAACATTTGGTATCTGATCTTACATCATCATTTGACTCAAGTACATATAATTTTGAATACATTTTCATTTGAGGCTAATCTATCCATTTTACGAACATGGGACAATGGCCATCTTCTATTCCATCATTATAACAACATTATCAAGGAGGATCATCAAACTTCTTAGGGATATCGTTTCTATGGATTCACGTCAATTGTTTTTGCATCTCAATTATTGACACATGGTATTATTTTCACTACTTATTTACCTTGCTTATGTTTCTTGGATTGGCACTTGCTATTGCATCTTTTATTTGTGCCTAGATTTTTGTGTCCATTCTTCTTTCATCTTATTTAACTTTATTTCATTGTCCACTTCTATCTCCTATCATCATCTTCACTTCTTCTCTCATGTTCTTCTTTCATCTTTTCAATTTTTTTCCTGTTGTTGCACTTCATTAGGAGTTCATCTTTTGTCTTCTTCTCATTGTCTTCTTGCACTTCATTAGGAGTTCATCTCTTGTCTTCTTCTCATTGTCTTCTTGTTCTTCTATTTGCTTTCTTCTAGTAGTTTCTTTTGTATTTTTGTCATCTTCTTTTGTTTACACTTGCAATATTCTTCACACACTTGAAATTACAATCATAAAAAATATGCTTCTTGTTGGAGTCGATCAAGGTTCAACAAGACTTCTATGACCTTGGTATGAAAAAATTAATTAATGCACCACTGTCATGGTATAACACAATTTGAATTGAATTTACTTACTTTAGATTTCCTTTGACATTTACTTGAGTCAAGTACTAGACTCTCAACCTAACTTTGTTTTTGAAATTTTACATCAATAAACTCTTGACTTTGTTTTGCTTCAATAATATTGACTTGAACTTCAACTTTGACTCCTCAATTTTACCTTTAACTCTCAACTTTGACTTGACTTGAATATGACTGAGAAAATATATTTCATAGCTTTTATGGACTTCATTACTTTTGTCCCAAATTTATCCAAATTGGACCTTTTACATCGAGATACCCTCAACAATATCTATTCTTCAATATTTTGGTGGACTTGACTTAGCTTGATCTTGCCCTTTTACAAAAATTCCATATCAACTTAAGACTTTTAAAAAAAAGACTTCTAAAAAAAGACTTAAAAAAAAACTTTGATTCCTTACTCTCAACACCATTGACTCCAACCGTATATTATACACTTTTGCAAAACTAACCAAGACCATATTCTCCACTACTTGATTCATCAAAACATTAGAAGCATACATATTTTGAATATTGGTTCTTTCCAAGCAATGAACAATAATCCTCTATTTCATATTTCACCCTCGGTATATGATGATAAAACCAACCACTCAATCTTTCAAAGCACTTATTTGAAAAATTTAGAAACACAATAAAATTTCTAATAACCTTAACTAGAAAACATTACTAAATACAAAATATTCATGTTCATTGTGGACCGATAGAATTTGGTTTGAGCATATTAGATGAGATTGGAGACAATATACCATGAAATAAAAAATATGAGAGAGAGCCATTTTGTGATTGATCATGATGAGTCTGGAGATATCCTTGTTACTTCCTAAGATGAGTTGTGGAGGTGAGAATTAATGTTTCTCTTGTTGGTGAGTTTCCTTCTTTCATTCTTCCTCTTCCATCTAGTTTATATTTTATAAATACCATAATTTATTTCATCCAAGAAGTATTCTTCTAACTTAGAATGTCATAGTTGAAGCTCCTTATCATTCTCCAACTCACACCACTTATCAAATGTAATTTCAATGGAAAAGTGATCCAAATTGGATCTTTGACAAACCTCTTGTAATTTTTATTTTATATTTTATTTTGTCTTTTGGCAAAGTTGGAAGTGGGAATAAACCATTGTGATGGTCGGCCATATAAAGGATTCCCATTAAAACAAAGGTTGTAGTGAAGAAGGATTATTGAAGAGATTCCAAGAGAACTTGGGAAGCTTGAAGCGAAGATATGAGAGCTTGAAGAGTGCAACCTACTTGAATATTGGAGGATGAAGGAGTCAAAGAGCATGCCCACGATGAGAAAAGGTGTCTTTGAACCATGGTCATCTACATTTTTTTGAATGAGTAAAAATGCATGAGATTTATGAGCATGAATAGCTCACCCCTTTTAAAGAATTTCCCAACAAAAATAAATCTCCATTGTTTATACCATGTGTTTGCATAATCTAGTCTATGGAGGCTTATTGTGATTCTAGTCTGAGTTTAATTGCTTGGGAAACTGTGAAACTCATTATTCTGATTTTCATTCCCTATTGGATCATCTTCCACAGTGAATCGATTTTTATGTTATGCTTACATTGCTTTGAATGTTCAAACTCATTGTTAAATTCATAATAATGCAATCTATTGCTGGAATTCACCACCTAATTACCATTATGCTCATTCATTGGTTTAATTAGTTGGCTGAGTAAAAATGCACCTACAACCATCCCTTTGATCTACTCAACACAACAACACTATGATGAATTTACAACTATTGGTTAGTTTCCTTCATCAATTAATAATCTGATGGGATCACTTCTGTGTTATGTTTGCTAAGTAACTACCGATTACAACACGTCAGTGTTAATTTCCCCCTAATTAACTAGCTTAGGGCATCTACTTCTTTTGAATTAAGTCGTGGTTGGAACCCACAACCCAATCAACCTTTTGTTGATCACTGGAATGGGAAATAAATAGAGCTCCATTTAAATCCATGAGTAACACTCATTTTCATATGTCATTAAGCTGATGGGCATTGGTTCTCCCATCATTGTGCAATTCTACAACCTGCGAATTCTTTGGAATGTTGTATGATCTATTTCACAAACTCAGATACACTTTAGTTGGGCATAAACTCCTTTAAACAATTAATTAAGTGATTGATTGGAAAACTATTTGGAGCTCCAACATTGTTATTACGAGTGAACAAATCACACCCTCTCTATTTATAACAGAGTAAGAAGAAGTATGTTTTTTTAAGCTTGATAGTAGTAGCTTGTGTATTGTAACCTAGAACCAACCTGTTGATTGAGTATCTTGGATCGATTTGATTTCCAAGCAAGAGCATTGGGATTGAGTTGTTATTGGAAATGTCAATAAGTAGCCCAAGCTCAAAAACCAATTTGAAACAAAGCCACTAATAGCCAAGAGGCTTACACTCAAATTCATGATTGTAATTGTAGATTTTGTTTCATTGCTAGTAATAAAAATAAAGTACATTGAAACATGAGTAGAGCATTGAACCAAAACTAGATAGAGAATAAAATTCATTTCACAATAGGCATCTTTGTTGAAAAAATAGATAGGCCATAGGCCCACCATTTATACATCATTTAGTATAAGAGTAGGTTTTGAAGAATTGGAGAACACTTGCGTAGTAAACACCCACAATGAGTACCAAAGCAGTGGAAAAGCATTACTACTAGGCCAATAGAGAAGTAGACAACCATGAATGGTATGGAGTCCTCATGAAAAACATGACAAGGAAGACCCAAATGTTAGATTTTCTCAGCTGGAATAGATCATTTCTACACTGATAGAATTGGTGATGCAACTATTGGTGAATAAATTTAGGGAAGAAAAATTAGCATGAAGAAGATAAGGCACACCAAGAAGAGCCAATGTGCAATGATTCAGGTAAAAACCTTTCTTTTTCTTCAACTACCATATTCCTTTCAAATTTGAAGAAAAACTTGAAATACCCATGTATGATGGAATAATTAATGTTGAAGTCTTGAATAGATGGTTGAAACATTTAGAATTTTACATTGGTCTTCATCAAATCCAAGAAAACAAAGCAGATTTCATTTTCCCATTTGAAGATGACCGAACATGCTCTGCTGTGCTGGGAGAATTATGAAAATGCATTAATGATAGGTAAGAAGTTCATAATTATGAAATGGGAGGACTTCAAGGCCTTGTTGAAGTCACAAATTTATCACGTAGGCTATGAAGATGAGTAGCTCATGAAGTGGTAGTACCTTCAACAAAAGCATGGATGAGTATAAGAATATACTTTTGAGTTATAAAGGTTGTAGTGTCCCCCACTACCAACCCTATAAATTTTTTTCTGATGCCCATTTAAATTAGATGAAAAAAACAAGATAAA
>JASDQU010025424.1:12590-23664 GCA_032191745.1 Picea mariana
ATGTTTCTGATTTCAATTTTAAAGATCCATTTGCAGCCTTCATGGAGTCTTATGTTTCAGTGAAAATCTCAAATTACTCACCAATGCTTCCGGGTGAGTATTTTTTCCTGAAGGAGTTTTTATCACTGTTGTTACATTTCAGACATCATCTATTGATCAGTGATATGGACGAGATATTTTCAGTTTTGAATTTGCTTGAATGACTGTTATGGAAGTCTACCTTTACTTAACCAAGTTGCAGATCTGATTAAAGTAGGGTAGTGTAGGAAATAAGCTCGCTTCCCGAGCATGTGATTTCTTTTAAGATTTTCTGCAATAGCAGTTAGTTTGTTGGAATAAAGGCAGGTTTTGAAGATGTTCAAAGAATGGTTGACTATTGACTCCATAGACAATGGAAAGACCATTGAAACTGCTAGGTTCTTGGAGCCTCACAGGGAGGTCTCCATCCCAGTTGGAGCCAGATGTTAGCGCTCAAAATGTACTGGTATTTTTTTAAGCGTATTCATCAATTTGCACTTGATTTGTCGATTTCTTAGGTTTTTTTGACCAGTGTCATAACTTCCAAATCCTTCATCTTCATCAAGCTCCCATTGATCTCTTTTACCCAAGATTGTCTTCTGACCTGCATTCCAAAAACACAATAATTGTCTTTTTGCATAAAAAAATACCTAGCTTGTTGTATCTCTTTATATTTTCAAATAAAAATATATATTTTATTTGTTAAAAATATATCTTTATTTTTATAGAAGTGGTGTGTGCACGTCTTCCCATCCTAAGCTATATATCAAATATCAACTAAATGCCAAACTCCAAGTAATCAAAGCCCAGCCTTCCCTTTCATTATGCCTCAGCAAAATTTTAAGATAATCATCATATATAAAGGCTATAAGATCTAAACTTGCCGATGCATTGGGGATCTTGTTTGAGAGGTTAAATAAAAATAAACAAAACGCAGACAAGTACCCCATGCTGAGATTGCAGGTGTGAAGATATCATGCAGGGTATCTATGTTTGCAGGGTTTTAGGAATATCGTGTTATTTGCATGAGATTGCAGGTGTAAAATTGGTAAGTCATGTCTGAACACTAAGCCACGACATGGAAATGGAACCAGCGAAGCAGGAAGGTGTTAATTGTCGGACCCTGTAAGAGGTGGAAGGTCGTAACACATCCACGCATGCTCTGAATGATAACCCATGTGGTTTCCTTCCGGATCCAGGTCCAATTCGTGATAGTTTTTACAAGAGACTTGCTGCAATACAGATGGATTTGCGCCGAGAACTTGCTGCTGCTCAGGATCAATTACATCGTCTCGAACAGGGTTACAGGACCTCTTGGCAAAGCTCTTTCAAGCGGGCGAGCAAATGATTATTCTAAAACTCTCTTGACAAGGATAAGAACAACAAATATGCAGTCAATTGGGCTCTCGATTACTTCGTTTCTTGGAGAGAAATTTTGGTTCTTATACATATACGATCCTGGTTCTTGCATGTGTAGAAACAGATCCTGATTTGTGACCCAGGATGAAGAATATATGATTCTCTTGAAACAATCGGAGCTATGTCACAAAATTGAAAGGCTACCAAGCTTGCAATTTGATCTTCTGTTTACTCTGTTCTACGGAAATTATTGCTCCCTACTTTTGGCTTGTTATTCTGCTAAGAGTCATACTCAAGTGCAGAATCCAGTCATATCAAGGAGAGAGTGATGATTCACAGCCCAGGTGGTGGGTAAAGCTCAAAGCAGACTCCTACAACCTTGATGAAGCTCAGGTGGCAGAACACTTGGTGGCAGATTATCAAGCAATAAAATGATTTGGATCCTTCAAAGTCTCTAAATTTGAATCGAAATCTTCCTTAATTTCTATCTCTAGTCAAAGGAAACAGGGCCACTTCAGATTTAAAGACAAAAATCCCAGAATTCTAGCATTCCCTTGACCACTTCCAGAGCATTTATCTAACATATAGCAGAGGATATGTGCATAGTCGAAACAGCCTTTCCAGCCTCCAAGACAGTTTCTCAAAGCATTTTTGAAGTCAGTCGCCTACAGGAAGTTGGTAGCGCTAGCAGTGTTTTACCTTTACATTGCGCTACAAACTGGGCAAATTCTTGTACATGTGAATGAGCGATTGATTAAACCAGGTAAATTCTTGTACCGGTTGAGGGTTTCCGGTATAAATATCTGTGTACTATGTGAACGAGCGATTGAATCTATATGCATTGTTGTACTTCACAAGTTTAAAACTTACATTAGTGTTATTGTTTCCCATAAATAAGTCCTTTGATTTCTGCCTGCTGGTTTATAGATTTGCTAAGATATCTTGTGGATCTATGCTTAGTCCTTCAAGAACCCACCTCAGCACTCTTGATCCCATAGATATGCTCCTAAAACCCTAGATCTAAATTTGATCTATCCCTAGTAACTTGGATCTCATAGATTTGCCATTTTGCACTTGGTTTCCTCCTAGAGAAACCTTGCTCTGATACCATGTTGATTTTCCTTGGAATCAACCCTTGGTATGCTATGGAACCCTGTTGATATTTTACCACTCTACTCAACACCCAAAATTTAGTTCAAAATAAAATCACTTTATCTACTAAAATCATTGTTGATTAATCAACTAAACATGCAACAAAAGCATAAACTAGGAAGACAAAATCTCACACACAAGACACCAATATTTTCGGGTAAAATACCCATGGAAAAACCCTGGAGGGAAAACCAATACTTATATGTTTTTATTAAGGTCAAATCAGAGCTTCCATAATAGGGAAAATGGACACCGAGAAAAATATAATTACAGAAAAAACTGGCCAAGTCTGCTATGTTGTATGATGCTTGAACAACATGCTTTTTGAGGTGTATGTGATTCACCTTCTTGTGAACGGTGTATGCACACAACTATCTCCACTTTGAACCGCGTACATATATGAAAAACCCATACATACACTTTTGTATGGCACTACGCTTCCTTTGGATTTTATCCTTTAAAACCCACCTGCAATTGCCTCTACTCTCTCTTCTCCTTTACCTATATGACCTCTGGATGAAATTCTTTCTCCACCTATCCAAGATCTTAAATCATGGTCCTTTGCGATCCAACCTTCTCTACATCAATACTTGGATGAAATTTCTTCACCCAACATGTGAGATCTCCTCACTCTAATGTAAGAAAAAATCTTCTTCTTCTACACCCTTCACTCTAGAAAAAGTCCTTCTTTGCTATCCTCGAACTTGGTCTCTCACCAAAGTATTGACCTTGATCTCTCACCAAAGTCTCTCACAAGTGTATCTCACACAAGTTGAGTCTAGTGTCTTCCTACTTCTCCCTAGCCTTGTTTTTATAGTCATGAGTTAAAATCTATTTCTAATATCCAAAGTGATCCACGCTTGAGAGTACTTCTCACGCCCACCTAAGATTTAGATTACATATTGCATGCTAAGCATGTTCTTTAAATAACTCAATTAATTAATAAAAACACATTTACTTTAATTAATTCCTTTTAACTAAAGTAAACTCAATACTACAATACTTTCGATGACTTCCACACGCTAGACACATGTCAATGTGGAAGTACCTGTCTGATACTACCACTAGCATCAACAAATTGGACACATTGTTGGGTATGTGTTATATTCTTTGCATGAGTAGTGGTGTATGTGTTGCAAGTGCGCACGGGGGGTTTGAGGGCTAGGCCCCCCTTAGGGGGTCCAGGGGGGGCAAAATCCCCCACAAGGGGGCTCGGGGGAAGCGCCCCTGAGAATTATTTTTTTCCTAGGGAAATGTGTCGCATTTTTACCTCGTTTTTCATGTTGCCTTGATTTTCATGTCCATTGTTGGGCAATTTTTCAGCTCATGGTTTTTTGCCGATGGTTTTCTATTTCCAGTTAAGGACTTATGGTTGTTGACTAATTCAGGTCATATTGGGTTAGGGTTGTTGACTAATCCGATTAAGGAATTAGGGTTGTTGGGTTAGGGTTTTCTATGTCGTTGGATCCTATATGTATATTGTATTGTAAACAATCTATCACTATGAATGAATATAAAATATGTTGGTTTTCTCGATTTAGGTTTCCAGGGGAAAAATCTCTTTGTAATGTTTGCATTGTATCTTTTCTGTTATTTTATTGAAATCTATTTGCAATAAATATTGTACAAAGTTAAAATCTACATTTGGTATCAGAGCTTTGTTGGCTTTAGGGGGGCGCCTTTGTGGTCAAGGGTTTGGCTCAGAACTGTGATAAGCCTTGTTACAATGGGAGATCGGTGGTATTGATTTTTTAGGTGAAAAGAAATGACGAGCAATTCGAAAATGGAGATCAAAAAGTTTAATGGGAAAATTTTTGAGTTGTGGAAGCTCAAGATGGAAGATTTGTTGGTGGAAAAAGATCAGTGGATCATGGTAGATCCAGGTACTGCACCTACAATAACTTCAATAGATGACTGAAAAAAGTTGGATCGAAAGGCGAAGAGCACAATCCGGCTGTGTCTCTCAGATTCAGTATTACTAAATGTGTCAGAGGAAGCTACAACCAAGGATTTATGGGATAAGTTAGGGAAGTTGTATCAGTCTAAGTCCCTAGTAAATAAACTATTCCTGAGAAAGAAGTTGTATAATCCGAGGATGAGAGATGGAGACTCGGTGGCATAACATTTGAAAACTTTCAATACTGTGGTAAGTCAGTTAATATCTGTTGAGATTAAAATTTCAGATGAAGATAAGTGTATCATTTTACTGTGTTCTTTACCAGACTCGTGGGATATTCTGGTTGTGGCCATAGGTAGTAATACAACTGCTTTGAATTTTGATGAAGTGGTATCATCCTTGTTTTTGGAGGAGATGAGATGGAAGAATATAGAAGGACATAGCACAGACACATTATTTGCAAGAGGACGCTCCCATGAAAGAAATAGATCTAAGTTCTCAAGTGGGAGATCTAAGTCTAAGGGTAGATCTAAATCTCCTGAAAAGTTTGTAAAGGTATGTTGTGTTAGCACCCTGTAAATCTGTTCGACTGACAAAACAAACGACAGGGGTAACTATTTCAACCTATTTTAGAGCTGGGCACTATCCTTCTTAACTCAGAGAGGGCTCTCTCGTGTCACCTAATATATCTTTGGAAATTAGTGGTTAGATTTTGTTTATTTTGGGGGGTTTATAAAGTTGTTGGCGAAGAAAGGGAGGTGACATTTGGGGCTATGGAATCGAAAATGAATAAAGAAGTGGCAGGCCATTAGAACTATCTAGAGGAGAAAGGCTAAATGAGGAAATGAGTCTGACTTTTAAATTGAAATCTGCAGGATGAAAGAGGAAAAGGAAAACAAATAACTGCATTAGAGCATGTTGAAATGAATTCTAAATTAGTTAAGAAGAGGATCACATAATTTAAATTGCTAAGTTGAGAGCATAATAATACGAATTCGAGAATTTTAACTCTCCAATTTAAAAAGAGGAAAATGCAAATGGGATTTTAAAGACACAAGAAATACACACTATGAGAGAAAACAAAACTCATATCATAGCCATTAGAATCTTTTCATAAACAGTTCAAAACGCTTCTGCATTATATATTCACTTTAGCTCCAGGAATTTACAAAGTCTTCCTGCTATGAGGGCATGCCCCTCTTTGGTCCGTGCCTTTTTTTATCCTTAGAATAATATATATATATATATATATAAAATTTACATACGAGATTCAAAATGACTCAACTTCCCCACAGTTTTAAAGATAGACATCAGTTACAAAGAAGGAGTAACATATAACAGTTGTACTCTTATTTACAGGGAGAGTTATAAACAAAAAATGACATATCTGAGATTTTTTTGTTGAACTCCACATGTCCATATTATTACAAAATTCTCTTAAACATACTCAATTTAGCCTGAGAACTATTCTAGATTTAGCGATCTCTTCCTTTAGAGTGCCCAACCAAGCCGGTTTTTTTTTCCCAATGCTCTCAACCACCTGAGCTCTGATCTTTGTCTTCTGTCGCTTGCTCTACTTCCTCTTTACCGCTCGCTTTTGGCGCCTATCTGCATATCCGTTGATGATTAAATCTTTCATGATGGGATTTAATCTGACCTCCTTATATGCTTCTGGCTCTGCTATAGACTTTGTATGAAATTTCGTTGCTAATATCTGTGCAACCAACCTCTCTTTCTTCTTCACTGATGAATTTGTCATATTAGTTGAAAATCATGTTTCACTGGAGGCCACTTGGTCTGTTTTATCCATTTTTCCTAGTTTTGTAGAAAACATAAGCTTGTCTCCCTTAATCGTACAAAAATTAGGAAGTTGATCTAGTTTGAAATTACTCCGTTCAGAAATGGAGTGTTGATTGCTCAAAACAGAGTAATGTTATCTATGTTTTGAAAGATGGTCATCATCGAGTGCCTAATCACAGATCACTGACAACAGTACTTGCCTGGACAACGACCTATTGCACTTGGCTGTCAGTTTTGAATGATGAGCCTTTAAATCATATTTCTGGCGGCGCTTACCCGATGTTGCATGGTGTAAAGTACTCGAACAACCGTACTGATGTGATTCAATAAGTCGTCACCTCTCCCATTTTTGCATGCGATCTTTGGATGTGACATGTATCAAATGATTTTCTAACACGTGACATCAGAGTGATCTTGGGTGGTTTCAGGCCTACTCTCTTCTCCCCTGACATGTACTTGGTGGCGCCACGTAACCTTCGGAACAAAATTGCGGTATTTCCATCAGCCCGCCTTCAGGATGTTAACCAGTGTGCTATTTCTTTGACCGATGTATCTTTTGACCATTGATTTGGCAGCGCTTATGATCACGATCTATCGGGTCCCATCCAATCCACCTTTCCGCTATATTCAACATTGTCTTCTAGATGTGGCTTTATCTGCCAATTTGTCTCACCTCCATACTTACTTAGCCTCTTGCTAGGTTTCGAGGCTGGGTGTCCAAAATAAAATTTTATAGTGATAACATAGTCTCCAATCGGGGATGCTATCCTCCCTGCGAGGTAGCAAAGAACAGTAGACCCCGTGCTTTATCCATTGGGATTTTGTCATAACAGGTGTGTGCCATGCTTTGACCTGGATATTGAACGTTGGATATACTACCGAAATCTAACTAAATACTTTATTCGGGAATCTAAAAATGCTTGATCGTCAAGCTTATTCGCACCTACCAACCCTAGTAGTTGAAAATGTGCTTCAAATCAGATGAAGTCATAATGCCAATGTAACCACGCAAGCATTTTATCTAATGCTTGGTTTCTTTGCACATACCTGGTCCAATGTCTGCTTTCCAACAACTCCTTTGGGAAGTTATATATGGATTTGATTTCTAGGATTTCAACAATATTGGGACTGTGTACTATTTCTAGCATAATTGCAAATGAATCTTCCAACGCATGCATACGACCCAAACTATATCTCATTTTTTCCACTACATTTTGGTTTTCATGTGATTCACCTTGTTGACTTCCATCAAGAAGCTGATAGATTTGCTGAGAAGGCTAGAAGTAACAGTTTCCTGAATCAGAAGACAACCATGGTTGAAGAACAACCTTTGGTGTAAAGTGACCCATATCTAACACTGACGTTGATTTACCATCATCTTTTTTCCAAGATGGTAGTTGAGCACAGGCTGCAAATCTGAATTGAAATAACCTTCCATGTAATCAACAACATGATCATTAAAGGCATGAGAAGGTTGTTGGTCTTCCTTACTGATAACAATTTTCTCATGTAAAACAATGCCACTGTGAATCCGGTTAGGATTCCCTTCTTCCTCTGTTATCTCATGATTTTCTTTCAACAATTCAAAGGAAGAAAAACGTAATGGAAGATAGTTTTCATTTGCAAGTCCATTGTTTTCTTCATATTCAATATCATGCTTGGAGGATTTCTAATTTGAAACATTATAAACATTTTTCTTCAACAATTTGAAAGAAGCAAAACACAATGGCAAGGTTCTTTCACCTGATTCAAAACCTTCTTCATTTTATTCACTGCTGTCATATGCACATTTTTCAATTTCTTTGGATTGCTGAACACACTCATTTTCAGATTCATCTTCGACCAATGGCTGCAAATTTGAACTGACAAGACCTTCTACATAATAAGTAACAGGGTCATCAAACACATGAGAAGATTGTTGCAATATTTTGTCAATTTGTTCCAGTGAATCAATGTGATTTGACATCAATACACATTCCTTTGCTTCAATGATGATCTTAGAATTTTCTTTCAAAAGTTTAAATGAAGAAAAACATAGAGGTAAAGAATTCCTTTCAGCTGATTCAATACTTTCTTCTTTGTAACTGTGATATGTAGGTTGATTTCTCTCATTACACTGTTGAAAAGAGACATTTTCTGATAGAGAACATGCAGTTGGTTGTTCTAGGAAGTCAACATCATAATCATCATCATATTAATCATATATAGGAAAATCAATAACATCTACAATGTCATCTAACAAGGAAAAGCTTGGAACATCAACCAGTTCTTCAACATACTGATTTGCAAACTCATCTTCTTGACTGTCTACAAATGAATACATAAAACAATCAGCCCCATGCTTACCATGGGATGGATTAGAAGCTAAATCGACACCTCCTCTTTCAATAAGTGGAATATAATCTTTTGAAAAATCATTAGCATTGAAAAATTCAAGAGGACCTATGATATTATCAACTCTCTGCTCAATATGCCAATCAACTATTTTCTGTTCATATTCACTGTCATGTTCTTTAGCATCCAACTCATCATTTCGAATCCGTTTACATGCTTGGATATTGTGTTGAAACTTCTGTGCATCATTGAACATTTGATGTAAGGACTTAGGTCTTCTTTCCATCAGGAGGAAAGACAAATCTGGATGCAACGTTGTTGCATAATGGAGCATGGAAACAACTTCAGTGGGTTGAATTTATTTGGTCAAATTGTAATAAATACTGGAAAAACTTCTACTGAATGTAGAAATAGTTTCATTGCTTTTCCTTTTCAATGCATATAACTCTGCAAGTTGTAGATCCAAAGATTTTTTCTTGCTCCAAAACTTCAAAAATACATTCTTCAATTCCTCCCATGAGCTAATTGTCTCTAGATGCAAATGCTTAAACCAGTCTTTGGTATCCCCTTTCAAGGATTGAGAGAAGGACGTCATACAAACATCATCATGATCAATCTCAAACAAATCTATAAAATGTTCAAAATATTGGATGTGTTTTTCAGCTGTGATGGCATTAGGTTCTCCATCAAATACAGGCAGGTACTTATAGTGCTTTGGAGGAAAATCATGAAGGATGTGAGGTAATTTTAAGGTTTTGTATCTATGATGAATCTTGGAGGGTGTTGGATCAAGTAAAAGAGGTGAAATATCAGCCTTGGTTTCATGAGACTTGTCAACTTGGCTATGGTCACCACATGGATCAGATGAAAACTTTTGATCAAAATCAATGATAAACTGAGGAGATATATGTACAATTTTAGGAGGAGGATATACAATTGCAAGATTCTCATGATCATCATTTGAATGAAATAGATAAAGAAAGATTTGTTTAGCATGTTCAGGAAAGGACAAAAGGTAATGAATAACAAAAAATATTATGTCTTGGAAAAAACTCAACTTTAGGTACTTGTTTTATCCCATGACGTCCTTTCATACCTCTGTCAAGGGATATCATCTTCTAGTGGAGTATCTGAATTGCATTTGAAGCTTGAGTGGAGTCGCCAATAAAATCTTCAGGCTACTGAGTCTTTGGACAGTGGAGTCACCATGAAAATTTTGAATTATAGATTCTTGAAAATGGAGTCGCCAGGTGAATGATGTACAACCTTTTCGTGTTTAAATACTCTTCACCATCAGTACTCAGATATGAACTTTGTCATTTCTCCGAGGGAATATTTCACCTTCGTTCATCGACAATGACCCCAGAATGTTAGCACCCTGTAAATTTGTTCGGCTGACAAAGAAAACGATAGGGGTAACTGTTTCAACCTACTTTAGAGCTGGACACTAGCCTGCTCAACTCAAAGAGGGCTCTCTCGTGTCACCTAATATATATTTGGAAATCAATGGCTATATTTGGTTTATTTTGGGGGGTTTTATAAAGTTGTTGGTGAAGAAAGGGAGGTGACATTTGGAGATATGGAGTCAAAAATGAATAAAGCAGTGGTAGGCCATTAGAACTATCTAGAGGAGAAAGGCTAAATGAGACAATGAGTCTGAGTTTTAAATTGAAATCTGTAGGATGAAAGAGGAAAATGAAAACAAATAAATGCATCAGAGCATGTTGAAATGAATTCTGAATTAGTTAAGAAGAGGATCACATAGCTTAAATTACTAAGTCGAGAGCATCATAAGATGAATTCCAGACTTTTAACTCTCCAATTTAAAAAGAGGAAAATGTAAATGAGATTTTAAAGACACAAGAAATAAACACTATGAGAGAAAACATAACTCATATCACAACCATTATAATCTTTTCATAAACAATTCAAAATGCTTCTGCATTATATATTCACTTTATCTCTAGGAGTTTACAAAGTCTTCCTACTACTAGGGCATACCCCTCTTCGGTTCGTGCCTTTTTTTTAATCCTTGGAATAATATATATAGAAAATTTACATAAAGAATTCAAACCGAATCAACTTTCCCATAGTTTTAAAGATAGACATTGGTTACAAAAAAGGAGTAATGTATAACAATTGTACTCCTATTTTACAGGAAGAGTTATAAACAAAAAATGACATATCTGATATTTTTTCCTTGAATGCCACATGTCCATATTATTACAAAATTCTCTGAAACATACTCAATTTATCCTAAGAACTATTCCAGATTTATATTCCAGATTTAGTGATTTCTTCCTTTAGACTCCCCAACCAAGTCGATTGGTTTTCCCCAATGCTCTCAACCACCTCAGCTTTGATCTCTGTCTTCTATCCCTTGCTCTGCTTCCTCTTTATCGCTCACTTGTTGCGCCCATCTGCATATCCGTTGATGATTAAATATTTTATGATGGGATTTAATCTGACCTCCTTATCTAGTTTTGGCTCTGCTACAGGATTTGTATGAAATTT
>JASDQU010025425.1:0-10986 GCA_032191745.1 Picea mariana
CAATATTTTAAGGCTTGTAAGATTGCGTAGAACTCCTTATCATAAGTAGTATATTTTATTTTATCTTCAATTAATTTCTCACTAAAAAATGCCACAGGTTTACCTTCCTGTCTTAATACTCCTCTGATAGCAACTCCTAAAGCATCACATTCAACTGTAAAAAGTTTCTCAAAGTCTGGTATAGTAAGACTGAGTGCTTTCATAAGCATCATAATAGTTTCCTTTGTCCAAGTAATGACCTTCCCTCTTGTGCAATCAGTTAAGGGGGCACTCAAATACTTCGAGGAAGATCTTCACCTCTATGATACTTCGAGGAGTAGGCCACTCAAATATTGTATTTATTTTCTTTGGATCCATTATTAATCCATATGAAGAAATAACATTACCCAAAAATACCAACTTATCCCTGCAAAATTCAGTCTTTTCAGGGTTGATAGACAACATTTTTTTTTTGAANTACTGGTTTAAAACACATGGATTTTCCCCCCCTAAGCACTCCCAGTTTGGGCATGGAGCGATTTTTTTCCCTGCAAACACGCTCCCTAAAATCGCCCCCAATCAAGAGTGTTTAGGAAGAGGACTCTAGAGCAGGGGTAGCGAGGGGGGGGAAAATCCATGTGTTTTAAACCAGTATATTATGCTATGTTGAATATTTGAATGTTTTCTTCTCCTACAATTTCCCATTTCTCCTCCATCATTCTATTGTAGGTACCAAGTTATTATCAAGGTTCAACAATCATGATGATGATGTCAATGTGGTATGTCATTTCCATTCCATATTTTATTTTGATGGTGGTGGTATCAAGGTTCAACAATCATGATGATGATATCAATGTGGTATGTCATTTTGGTTCCATTTTTTATTTTTATGGTGGTGGTGGGAAGTTCACGTCGAAAAACCCATGATAGTGATAGAGAAATATAAGTGGACATCAAATACCAAAGAGAGGAGGAAGGAATGGAAGGGAATGAAGACAATGAAAATTATAGTGATGATCATGATCCCCAAAAAGACAAAGAGAAGCTCACACCTATGTGGAAGTATGTTACAAGGCTTGGGGGAGGGAAAGGGGGTGGAACCAAAAAAATTATATGCCACCATTATCATATAGAATACATAGGTTTCTATACATGTTTGAGAAAACATCTATGTGGGACTATGTACTGGGATGAAGGAAATAGTATAGGAGTCAAAACCTGTGTGAGTGTGCCACTCGAAGTCAGAATCAAATACCAAAGGGAGGAGAAGGAAGCACAAAACAAATCCAAAATACCAAAGGTTGAACATGAGAGTGCTCAAAGAATGTTCATTTGTTGATCCACATCCCCCCATACTAGTGCATTCTCAAATTCATCTTTAGGGCATAGAACACTATCATATTTCCTTGACCAAGGTTGTAGAGAGGTGTGGATGAAAAAAAATTCAAGTTTCTCTATGCATGTGGTATACCATTCAATGTTCTTCGCTTGCCATTTTGGTATGAAATGGTACAAGCCATCAATGGTGCCCCTAAAGGATACAAGAGCCCCCGGGTATGACAAATCTAGAACCTTGGGACTTGACAAGGAAAGAGCCAAAATCCAAGGTGCTCTAGGAAAATTTACAAATGATTGAAACCAATATTGGGTATAAATTGTATATGATGGTTGGAAAAATGTGAAAGGCGAGCCATTGATAAATACCATTTGTGTGTCTGCTAGTGGTGTAGTCTTCCTTTCATCCCATGACTACTCAAATTGATACAAGACATGTATTAATATTGCAAATTCCTTGATTAAAACCATTAAGGAGATTGGGCCATACAATTTCATGCAAGTCATCACTGATAATGTTGCTAATTGTAAGGTAGTAGGTGCAATCATTAAGGATAAGTACCCCAATATATTTTGGTCAGGGTTTTTGGTTCAGACAATGAACCTTTTGATGCATGATATCATTAAAATGAAGGACCATGATTATAGATGGATTGGTTCTTTGTACAAGAGAGGGAAGAAGATGATAAGATTTATTACCAATCATAGCATGGCACACTTCATTTTCCGCAGTCACTCCAAGTTGGAGTCACTTAGGATTGCAAAGACCATATTTTCTAGATATTATCTCATCTTCATGAACATGTTGAAGGTAAGAGAGGCATTGGATAGTATGGCCTCGAGTGATTCATGGCATAATATGAAATACATGGTTACATCTATATCTGAGAGAAATGATTTTGAAGAGGTGGAGGGCACAGTTCTTGATGGTAATTTTTGGAAATGGGTTCAGTATATTATGAAATTCACCAAACCCATTTACAGTATGATTAGGTTTTCAGATACATATTAGACGATGATTGGAGAGGTGTATGAGAAGATGGACAACATGCTAGGCCAAATCAAAGACATTGTTCAGTCGAGGGATGTGATATTGTATGATCGTATCCATAAACATGTGGTCAAAAGGTGGGATAAGTTGAATGTTCCACTCCATTCCCTAGCATATGTCCTTACCCCAAAATATCATTCTTCATCTTGGTTGGCCCAACCAGCACCTGGGTGTGGGGTTAGGAGAAAACCACACACAGATCTAGAGGTGCAAAATGGATATATGCTTGCAATGAAAAGTTTGGTACCTGATGAAGAGGAGTGTGCTCAAGTATGAGGAGAATTGAGAAAATACATCAGTGAGCATGGAGTCTTTGGTAACTTACATGCAACCAAATATTGAGACAAGTTGGGTTCTATAAACTGGTGGAACATGTATGGATCCTCTACCACACATTTGCATAAAATGGTGGTGAAGGTGTTTTCTCAAGTGGTTAACAACTCTTGTGGAGAGAGATGTTGGAACACCTATAGCTTCATCCATTGTGTAAAGAGAAACATCTTCAATGCAGACCGGGCAAAAAGCTTGGTTTATGTGCACTACAACTTGAGGTTGTTGTCCCATTATTTTGATGCAAAAGGGAATGTTTTTTCTAAAATATATGTGACTTGGGAGAAAAATCCAAAAGAGACTAATTTAGAGGATGGATCAATGGTTTTAGAGCGATTTGAAGTGGAACTTTTGGGTGATCATGATGGTGATCATATTCCTAGAGGAGACATGCCACCCCCATCCACTAATAGTGTTCCATCATTTTTTCCTTTATCTTCACGGTGTCCATTGTCACGTGGGGGCCATTTAGTTGTTGGTCATGTTCCATGAAAAATTCCACCTACTCCAACTCCTCTTCTTCAATTCTAAGAGCATGGGAAATGAAACTAGAAATTTCTTGTAGCAAGATGAAAACTTAGAGCATAGTACTTAGTACTTGCTAATATATACTAGATATCTTATTTTATTTCTTGTTTAGAAGTAGTCTCTAGAATTTAGTACTTTGTCTTGACCCTCTATTATGGATCATTCTATAAGAAATGAATTTATGAACATTATATGATAGTTTACTTTTGAAGTTTGAAATTTGAACTATTGACTGAATCTTACAACTCTTTGGTGAATATGATTCTCTAGAGTCTATTTTATTTTGTGGTTGATGTTGTCTATTACAATATATTGATGAAAATTGTTTATGATTCATGTTATATGTGTACTAAATGGTTTATGCTTTAATTATCATCACTAATCTAATAGTTAAATAATCTTTATATCCATGGTTTCATGTTTTTTGCAATTGATTCGACATTTTGCATGTTTATATATATAAATATATATTTTTTATGTATTATATAAAAAACACTCATGCTCGCAGATATTTTTTAAAATTGTGCTTCTCGTTCTCGCTTTCACTCCCCGCTCTCAACAACCTTGGTCTAAATACTTGATTCATTATTAGCATGAAGGTAGTCGAGGCATTTGATAATCCAAATGGAATCACCATCCACTCAAATAAACCATCCTTGGTTTTGAAAGCAATATTCCACTCATCTCATTCACGAATTTGAATTTGATGGTATCCACTTCTGAGGTCAATTTTGGAGAAGATCTTAGCACTTGATAAACAATCTAGTAAGTCATTCATTCTTGGTAGTGGATAGCGATACTTCACCATGATTTTATTAATGGCTCTAGAATCTGTGCATAACCTCCATTTATTTCCTCCCTTCTTGGGAGAGAGTGGGGAAAGTGTGGCACAGGGGCTCATGCTTTCCCTTAGAAATCCATTTTCCAACAATTTTGTAATTTTCCATGGTGAACTACATTATAGTCATATTTCCAAGGTCTACCCAACAATATATGGCAATAATCCATGGGCACTACATCACATAACACTTTGTTTTCATAAGGGATAATTTTGAAGTCAACAAGGCAAGATTGATTCACAAGAACACTATGATCCCTTTTCAACCAAGAAATACTATAGGGGCGTGATTTTGGAATGATTGCAAGTTGTAATTTTTGTACCATTTCGGTACTTTCCATATTATCAGTAGACCCTCCATCTACAATGAACTTGTGTACCTTGTCTTTGCACTTGCATCTTGTCTGTAACACGCTCTTCCTTTTCCAATCCGCTTTTGGGGTTGCTTTGTTCTCGGATGTCAAGGTCCTCCTCAACATCATATTCTCTCCTCTCTACTTCACTTTCCTCTATTAAGAGATCTTCTCCTTCTTGGGATACCTTCACCCTTTTGGTATTTTGAGGGAAATATGTAGCCTTGTGTGCTTCATCGTAAATAAATCACTTCAATAGCTTCCAACTACCAGAAAAGGGTCACCCTCACCCCCTACTACCAAAGGTTCCCCTGCATTGGAAGCATGCCTTAACATCATCCATAGGTTCCTCTTCGTTGGTTGTTTTGAAAGAACTTCCTCTCCCTATATTCAAATTGTTTCTACCCCATTTGATCGATTCTTTACCTCACCTATTTAATTTATCTTCTACTTTCAAGGCCAATTGATATGCTTCATCCACAAAGTTCACATTGAGAAAGGCCAACTCATCTTGGAGTTGAAATATGAGGGCATAGACGTATCTTACCGCCGTGTGTTCATCATTCTCTTGCAATACAGTCCTGATTTGCAGCCTCAAAAATTCTTTATTGAGAGCAGGTATTGATAGCTCCTTCTGTCTTAGATTTTGATGCTCCCTAAAAAGATTTTGTTGATAATCCGAGGGCACAAATTTCATCTGCAAACACTTTGACATCTATGGCCACATTCTAATATTGTATTTCCCTTGTCTTTCCATAGAATTATGGAGATTTTCCCACCATAGAGTTGCATGTGAAGTCTTTTTCGAAGCTGCAATATCGACCCTTCACGATTCAACTTCGTTAATCCCTTCCATATCAAAGTATTTCTCTAACTCTTGAATCCAATCCATGAACAATTATGGATTTAGTTCACCTTTAAAGTCGTGTATTTCAACCTTAACTCTAGTTCCTTACTTGGTTATAGCTTTGATAAGCCTCTCCATGGGATCTATGGCTCAGCCCTAACCCCTTTGAACTATTGAATCTTCTTCATAATCTTCATGAGGTAACCTAGACTCAATGGTCTCTAACCTTCGAAGTAGTTCTTCATCCAAATATTCTCTTCACCTAGAATTCTTCCTGCTTATTCCTCATTGGTTTAGGTGGATTCATATCTTGTCCATAGAGGTTTTCTTTGATACCAATATGATGTTGTCACCGAGTTGCAGGGGAACTCTAAAGTTAGTCACAGATTTAAAATAGAAAATGAACAACAGACATTACCACTGAAACATAGACAGTATCAAGCTAAGTAGACTATCCATGTTCAGGTGAAACAACTCCATTTATTAATCAAACAAGTGAATGGAATGAAATACAAAACATACTGGAAAAAAAAAAAAAAACTTCCCTTGTTTCAAGAAACACAGTCCCGACCTTATTACATTACCAAAACCAGAACTCGTAATTAACAAAAAAAAAAAAAAACTCCCTCAATTTTGTACCATTCAGGCAACATTGTAACCACCATCAAGTTGATTGAGAATCTTTTATTAAATAAAAGAGACAAGTAAAGTAGGACAGATCACTAAAATTACGAAATAGAGCACCTGGAACTGATAGATATGGCCAGTCATATACAAAATGTGGCAGATGCTCCGCATCATTCTACATACTTGTAATCTTTCCTATTAAAATTTAATATTTATCATTTGCAAGCATTCTAATTAGTAATCCTCAATATATTATTTTCCATTTATTGATGTTCACTTGGTTCACCTGCACAACTTCCATCTTTCTAGTTAAAACTTTAAAAATAACATTTGCAAATACTCTATTGTTCAATAGTCCTGCATATTTTGTTTTCCGTTTTTTGTGATTCACATTAGCATTTGAACTTTTAGTGTTTACATGTTTGTTGGATCCGAAACTTTGTTTTACCGAGGAATGATGTGAAGGAACTTGGCAGTTTTGACGAGTTGTGACAGAGGCACGTTTCTTGGATTCTCAAGTTACTCGTTGATATTTTCAGTTGCCTTCTAAAATTTTTTTATAGAATAAATTAAAAGTACATTTGGCTAAATCCTTTTTTACTCCTTAACACTGAATAGATTCAAAATGTGAAAAAATTACACTTGAATTTGATATTATAATCATTATATTTTATAGTATAAGTAGTGCAGCTTCTTGTCAATGTTTCTGTAAAGATCAAAGTTAATTTATTTGATAACGATTAAATTCTCATGAGGTACTTCAAAAGATATATTTCTTATTAGTCCCTACCCTTCGGGATGGTAGGGACTATTAATAATCATTTTTTTCTTTTTCTATTAACTTGGCACAAATACCAATAAATTTTAAATGTTTTAACCAAAGTCTCTGGAAATTCATACAACTTGAGTTGAAATTCAAGCACTTTAACCTAAGTTTTGAATTGGACCTCTTATTTGGCCTCTTCCCGAGGTTGAGGGAGAAGATAGCATTGTTTATCTTGCTTTAAAGCATGTATTTGCATAATGTTTTTTTCCCAACAAAGTAATGCTAGAAATGACTCTAGCATTACTTCTTAACACTAAATGTTATGATCGAATGTTTGTTGCACTGCATAGTGCATAGTGAGTTGATCTATCACTGCCACCTACACCGCCATGAAAACATATGCGAGCCTGCAAACGTGTTGGTTCTTCTTTACCTACTCAATCTCATACCCCTTCTTTACTTTACCTACTGTTGGAAACTTCCTTTCGCGTTCTTTCTTTGGAGTTGAATCCCCAAGAAACTGTCTTGTTCCTTGCTTGAGTTGTGTGACTAGAGTTGTGACGAAAGGTCAGAGCTAGAATGGCATTGTGACTAGAGCTCTGATGGAATCCTGCATCCTGCAAATGCAAAGACAAAGGTATATATTATTATTGGGGTTTACAGTATAACAACAGAGCTGCACACAACAGAGGAGTTGCTTCACACAACAGAGGAGCTTCAAGTAGACTGTCTTGAGGTTATATATTGTCTCTCCTACCTTGATAATATCTATACTTTACTTTGAAATATATATTATATATATACTATCTTGTATGAACTCTATGCTTGGAATACGATTTATATTCTAAGTTACTAGAGATAGATATAATAATGGGTCTAAGTTACTACAATTGATTGTTGCTTTTTGCAGATTCATGATTTCCTTACCGGTTCGTTGTCGGAGCTTTCAGGTTGTAAAAAAATATGTTGTCACAAATATGTTGTTTGCTCGTAGCCATAACAGTCTTCGGCGATAGAGAAATCACTTCCGCATCCGAGTCTGCAAGTTAACAAAATTCATTAAAAAAATTCATTCCTTTTTTTATACTTAAAATTGCATTGTACCTAGAAAACCCTTCAGGAAAGCTGAAATCTCATCTACAGCCAGTTGATTTCTCCTCTTGTTTTTAGATGAATGTTGAAAGGAGAATTTAAAGATAGAATGCACAAATAATAAGATGTAAAAATGGTACCATGTAATGTAAACTTTAATTGATTTTTATCCCATCTTTGACCACAAAGATTGTTGGGTTTGATTTCCCTTACCCCACACTCAAAGCAATAGTCTCTATTTATACCCGTTTTTCTTAGTTCAAACAAAAATAACAACGAAATGGAAACGAGGAGTCTGACCTTCACTTTCGAGAATCATAAAAACAATGGTGAAATGGAAACAAGGAATCTGAACTTCACTTCTAAGATCTACAATGGTTGCCATGTTGGTCCCTTCATAGGAAATGGTTGCCCATGTTGGTCCCTTCATATGTACTTATATTATTTTTTGAAGTGATACAGTTCATCATCTCATGACCTAATTTCATTCCACTGTTTTTTTGCAGACTAGTTAATTGACACAGTAAATTCGATATCCACCAATGGAAAGGGGATTTGAATGGTTGACATGAGCACGCACGACATAGGTAGAATATTGCACAGCATAAACATAGAGAACAAGGAATACAACCACTAGATTTATTGTGAGATTATCTTCGCAACAAAAGGAGCTCATAATTATATGAGCTCTTCCATTCTCGACGAAGAGACCCTCAGTCTACGATCCCTAAATGGAAGCATGTTTCTAGACATTCTGAGAAGTGGTGGCATCGTTCGAGGAGTCTGGATATAGTAGTGATTTAGAAATAGACATCCTTCGCAACATCAACGATTCAAAGATTCAAGCCCAACAACAACAATGATGTTTATTCTGATAATATGGTGATCAATAGTTCAGAGGATCTGAAGGCTTCTCTGCACAAGGTTGAATGAGGTTGAACTTGTGCCACTTCTTTTACAACTCGTCCATGTCCGCAGCCCTGGAGAAAACATGTCCACCTGCAAATACCACTTATCTTTTTCCATAAAACATGTGTCAGGTTATCGCCTCCCAACTTTTATCCCTTCTATTGGTTACCATCAGAACTTCCAATTCCACTTGACACATGTTGGGATGAAATATGGGCAAAAAAAAAAAAAAAAGAATTCTAATCAATATTTCACATGCTTGTTAACATTTCCCTAACTTGGATCCTCGGCGTGTCACCCATGCATCCCTACCCCACAACAGGGACTTGTTGCTCTACAGCTGGCCTTGTTTTAATTTAGTTCTGTAAAGGTTGAAATTTAGATTAGTTGACGAGGTTGAAGTGCTCATGAGGTACTTCAGAAGGTATCTTTCTTATTTTAATTTATTTTTCTTTTATTGAATTTGAGAATGCCATTTTGTTTTGAAATGTTCCTAATTTTGTCATAAAATCTTGTTGAGAATTCAATTCAATTCAGTTTGTCAAATGAATTAATTACTTCAAATTAATTACTTCATTTGCTAGGTACAAAATAAAATTGAATGGAAAGATAGGAAGTACAAAATGAAATTGAATGAGAAGTAGGGGGCCTAGGTTAATCTTCTAACAAATCGTGTGTTCCCTGTTACTGAGATTTCTCCCCGGTCGCTGAAATCATAATAATCTGAAGCTGTAATTTCATCAATTCAAAACTGTAACTAAAATATAATTTATCGTATCTGAATTGACTCAAATTGTTAAAATCCTAGTTTGAAAAGCAAAGCGATCATATTGATAAAATGCTAGAAATAAGGTGATTTAGTTAGTCAATAGACTAAACGGAAGAAGTAGAGGAAAACAGTGTTTGGAACATACTTAGAAATATCCTCAAGGGATAACTCCTAAACCAATTTAATAGTTGTCTATCCAACTTATTATATCTGTATGGTTGTGATAGTTCATAACTTATTATATCTGTATGGTTGTGATAGTGCATATAGTTATTGAAATGGCTTTTAAGGAATTCATTTACAACTAATTTTGTAAATTCCTTTTTTTGATAAAATTTGAACTTTACATGGAATTTCGACTGTAGAATATCTCAAATATATACAAACCCATCAAACGCTTCAAACAAAATATTTACTATTCTAAACAAAATGCTCTGCCTCTTGCATTATCTTTCCTCGTCAATTGATAGAAGATCAAGTTGCTCATGAAAAGTAAAATAAAACCACCCATCATTCAAAATAGAGTTGAGATTACTCACTATTTGAATTTCCAAGATAATTCCTATAAATGAAGTCTTAGAATTGAGATTCATTCAATACTTGAATTACCAACATATAGAAATGAAGTTTTAAAAGCAGATATAGAAATAAAGTTTTAGAATGCTTTTAATTTGGTCATTAATTTAATCATATATTTGGTCATTAATTGTGACCAAATATATGACCACATTAATGAACACAAGACAAGCTATAAATGACCAAACTAAATACGACCACATTTTTTGTTGCGTGATAAGAGACCGAAAATTAGCTGCCAACGATCGCCAAATAAAAAATGGTCATTTATATGCGGATTTTGGTCATTTTATTGGTCACTTATCTCTCATTTTGTACTATTGTATTATCATAGCCAGGATAATTTGTTATTCTAAAGCAAACTGATCCTTTCAAAAGAAGTCCACATTCTTCTACTTGTTTCACGAACTCCCACTTTTATATGGACCATAATTTTTGTGTGTAACATGAATTTCTCCAATTTTACTCAGCGTAGTCCTTGTATTCTTGAAGAACATCTTCAAGAGGTGACAGTGCTTTCTTATAAAAAAAAAATCTTCCTTTCCATGGAAACCTGTACGAGGGAAGTTGTAGACAATTCTGTCGGATCTCATCCTTCTTATAATATGGTTCTTCTCCATTGTCATTGCATCAACCCGATGCAATGTCATTGCTCCAAGCCTCTACTCTCGAAAGAGGTGGGAAACATATTTTTCACAAACCCAAATACATTGACCATCACTGAAGTGATATCTTCGCTTTATCATTGAAATTGGCTGAGGCTGTTAGCACTTGAAATTGACCCCATCAAAATCTTTAAAATCCTCATCCACTTCCCGTCAATTTCTCCAGCTCCTCGCCCTTTTTATTCCAACTCCATTTGCTTGTCATCATTGAGTCCACATTGCCATTATTCCCGTAATTATGAATCAATGAGTCTTCTCAAATCTGGTGAGATTGACTTGCCCTTATACCTCAAAGCCAAATTATTAAAGAAATTATATATA
>JASDQU010025425.1:11006-25740 GCA_032191745.1 Picea mariana
CTTACCACCGTGTGTTCATCATTCTCTTGCAATACAGTCCTGATTTGCAGCCTCAAAAATTCTTTATTGAGAGCAGGTATTGATAGCTCCTTCTGTCTTAGATTTTGATGCTCCCTAAAAATATTTTGTTGATAATCCGAGGGCACAAATTTCATCTGCAAACACTTTGACATCTATGGCCACATTCTAATATTGTATTTCCCTTGTCTTTCCATAGAATTATGGAGATTTTCCCACCATAGAGTTGCATGTGAAGTCTTTTTCGAAGCTGCAATATCGACCCTTCACGGATCAACTTCATTAATCCCTTCCATATCAAAGTATCTCTAACTCTTGAATCCAATCCATGAACAATTATGGATTTAGTTCACCTTTAAAGTCGGGTATTTCAACCTTAACTCTAGTTCCTTACTTGGTTATAGCTTTGATAAACCTCTCCATGGGATCTATGGCTCAACCCTAACCCCTTTGAACTATTGAATCTTCTTCATAATCTTCATGAGGTAACCTAGACTCGATGGTCTCTAACCTTCGAAGTAGTTCTTCATCCAAATATTCTCTTCACCTAGAATTCCTCCTGCTTATTCCTCATTGGTTTAGGTGGATTCATATCTTGTCCATAGAGGTTTTCTTTGATACCAATATGATGTTGTCACCGAGTTGCAGGGGAACTCTACACTTAGTCATAGATTTAAAATAGAAAATGAACAACAGACATTACAACTGAAACATAGACAGTATTAAGCTAAGTAGACTATCCATGTTCAGGTGAAACAACTCCATTTATTAATCAAACAAGTCAATGTAATGAAATACAAAACATACTGGAAAAAGAAAAAACTTCCCTTGTTTCAAGAAACACAGTCCCGACCTTATTACGTTACCAAAACTAGAACTCGTAATTAACCAAAAAAAAAAAACCTCCCTCAATTTTGTACCATTTAGGCAACATTGTAACCACCATCAAGTTGATTGAGAATCTTTTATTAAATAAAAGAGACAAGTAAAGTAGGACATATCACTAAAATTACGAAATAGAGCACCTAGAACTGATAGATATGGTCAGTCATATACAAAATGTGGCAGATGCTCCGCATCATTCTACATAGTTGTAATCTTTCCTGTTAAAATTTAATATTTATCATTTGCAAGCATTCTAATTAGTAATCCTGAATATATTATTTTCCATTTATTGATGTTCACTTGGTTCACCTGCACAACTTCCATCTTTCTAGTTAAAACTTTAAAAATAGCATTTGCAAATACTCTATTGTTCAATAGTCCTGCATAATTTGTTTTCCATTTTTTGCGATTCACATTAGCATTTGAACTTTTAGTGTTTACATGTTTGTTGGATCCGAAACTTTGTTTTACCGAGGAATGATGTGAAGGAACTTGGTAGTTTTGACGAGTTGTGACAGAGGCACGTTTCTTGGATTCTCAAGTTACTCGTTGATATTTTCAGTCGCCTTCTAAATTTTTTTTATAGAATAAATTAAAGGTACATTTGACTAAATCCTTTTTTACTCCTTAACACTGAATAGATTCAAAATGTGAAAAAACTACACTTGAATTTGATATTATAATCATCATATTTTATACTATAAGTAGTGTGGCTTCTTGTCAATGTTTCTGTAAAGATCAAAGTTAATTTATTTGATAACGATTAAATTCTCATGAGGTACTTCAAAAGATATATTTCTTATTAGTCCCTACCCTTAGGGATGGTAGGGACTATTAATAATCAATTTTTTCTTTTTCTATTAACTTGGCACAAATACCAAATTTTTAAAAATGTTTTAACCAAAGTCTCTGGAAATTCATACAACTTGAGTTGAAATTCAAGCACTTTAACCTAAGTTTTGAATTGGACCTCTTATTTGGCCTCTTCCCAAGGTTGAGGGAGAAGATAGCATTGTTTATCTTGCTTTAAAGCATGCATTTGCATAATGTTTTTTTCCCAATGAAGTAATGCTAGAAATGACTCTAGCATTACTTCTTAACACTAAATGTTAAGATTGAATGTTTGTTGCACTACATAGTGCATAGTGAGTTGCATAGTGCATAGTGAGTTGATCTATCGCTGCCACCTGCACCGCCATGAAAAAATACGCGAGCCTGCAAACGTGTTCGTTCTTCTTTACCTACTCAATCTCATACCCCTTCTTTACTTTACCTACTGTTGGAAACTTCCTTTCGCGTTCTTTCTTTGGAGTTGAATCCCCAAGAAACTATGTCTTGTTCCTTGCTTGAGTTGTGTGACTAGAGTTGTGACGAAAGGTCAGAGCTAGAATGGAATTGTGACTAGAGCTCTGATGGAATCCTTCATCCTGCAAATGCAAAGACAAAGGTATATATTATTATTGGGGTTTACAGTATAACAACAGATCTGCACACAACAGAGGAGTTGCTTCACACAACAAAGGAGCTTCAAGTAAACTGTCTTGAGGTTATATATTGTCTCTCCTACCTTGATAATATCTATACTTTACTTCAAAATATATATTATATATATACTAGCTTGTATGAACTCTATGCTTGGAATACGATATATATTCTAAGTTACTAGAGATAGATATAATAATGGGTCTAAGTTACTACAATTGATTGTTGTTTTTTGCAGATTCATGATTTCCTTACTGGTTCGTTGTCGGAGCTTTCAGGTTGTAAAAAAATATGTTGTCACAAATATGTTGTTTGCTTGTAGCCATAATAGTCTTCGGCGATAGAGAAATCACTTCCGCATCCGAGTCTGCAAGTTAACAAAATTCATTAAAAAAATTCATTCCTTTTTTTATACTTAAAATTGCATTGTACCTAGAAAACCCTTTAGGAAAGCTGAAATCTCATCTACAACCAGTGGATTTCTCCTCTTGTTTTTAGATGAATCTTGAAAGGAGAATTTAAAGATAGAATGCACGGATAATAAGATGTAAAAATGGTACCATGTAATGTAAACTTTAATTGATTTTTATCCCATCTTTGACCACAAAGATTGTTGGGTTTGATTTCCCTTACCCCACACCCAAAGCAATAGTCTCTATTTATATCCGTTTTTCTTAGTTCAAACAAAAATAACAACGAAATGGAAACGAGGAGTCTAACCTTCACTTCCGAGAATCATAAAAACAATGGTGAAATGGAAACAAGGAATCTGAACTTCACTTCTGAGATCTGCAATGCTTGCCATGTTGGTCCCTTCATAGGAAATGGTTGCCCATGTTGGTCCCTTCATAGGTACTTATATTATTTTTTGAAGTGATACAGGTCATCATCTCATGACCTAATTTCATTCCACTGTTTTTTTGCAGAGTAGTTAATTGACACAGTAAATTCGATATCCACCAATGGAAAGGGGATTTGAATGGTTGACATGAGCACACACGACATAGGTAGAATATTGCACAACATAAACATAGAGAACAAGGAATACAACCGCTAGATTTATCGTGAGATTATCTTCGCAACAGAAGGAGCTCATAATTATATGAGCTCTTCCATTCTCCACAAAGAGACCCTCAGTCTATGATCCCTAAATGGAAGCATGTTTCTAGACATTCTGAGAAGTGATGGCATCGTTCGAGGAGTATGGATATAGTAGTGATTTAGAAATAGACATCCTTCGCAGCATCAACGATTCAAAGATTCAAGCCCAACAACAACAATGATGTTTATTCTGATAACATGGTGAGCAATAGTTCAGAGGATTTGAAGGCTTCTCTACACGAGGTTGAACGAGGTTGAACTTGTGCCATTTCTTTTACAACTCGTCCATGTTCGCAGCCCTGGAGAAAACATGTCCACCTGCAAATAACACTTATCTTTTTCCATAAAACATGTGTCAGGTTATCGCCTCCCAAATTTTATCCCTTCTATTGGTTACCATCAGAACTTCCAATTCCACTTGATACATGTTGGGAAGAAATATGGGCAGAAACAAAACAAAAAATTATAATCAATATTTCACATGCTTGTTAACATTTCCCTAACTTGGATCCTCGGCATGTCACCCATGCATCCCTACCCCACAACAGGGACTTGTTGCTCTGCAGCTGGCCTTGTTTTAATTTAGTTCTGTAAAGGTTGAAATTTAGATTAGTTGACGAGGTTGAAGTGCTCATGAGGCACTTCAGAAGGTATCTTTCTTATTTTAATTTATTTTTCTTTTATTGAATTTGAGAATGCCATTTTGTTTTGAAATGTTCCTAATTTTGTCATAAAATCTTGTTGAGAATTCAATTCAATTCAGTTTGTCAAATGAATTAATTACTTCATTTGCTAGGTACAAAATAAAATTGAATGGAAAGATAGGAAGTACAAAATGAAATTGAATGAGAAGTAGGGGGCATAGGTTAATCTTCTAACAAATCGTGTGTTGCCTGTTACTGAGATTTCTCCTCGGTTGCTGAAATCATAATAATCTGAAGCTGTAATTTCATCAATTCAAAACTGTAACCAAAATATAATTTATCGTATCTGAATTGACTCAAATTGTTAAAATCCTAGTTTGAAAAGCAAAGTGATCATATTGATAAAATGCTAGAAATAAGGTGATTTAGTTAGTCGATAGACTAAACGGAAGAAGTGGAGGAAAACAGTGTTTGGAACAGACTTAGAAATATCCTCAAGGGATAACTCCTAAACCAATTTAATAGTTGTCTATCCAATTTATTATATATGTATGGTTGTGATAGTTCATAACTTATTATATCTGTATGGTTGTGATAGTGCATATAGTTATTGAAATGGCTTTTAAGGAATTCATTTACAACTAATTTTGTAAATTCCTTTTTTTAATCAAATTTGAACTTTACATGGAATTTCGACTGTAGAATATCTCAAATATATACAAACCCATCAAACGCTTCAAACAAAATATTTACTATTCTAAACAAAATGCTCTGCCTCTTGCATTATCTTTCCTTGTCAATTGATAGAAGAAGATCAAGTTGCTCATGAAAAGTAAAATAAAACCACCCATCATTCAAAATAGAGTTGAGATTACTCACTATTTGAATTTCCAAGATAATTCCTATAAATGAAGTTTTAGAATTGAGATTCATTCAATACTTGAATTACCAACATATAGAAATGAAGTTTTAAAAGCAGATATAGAAATGAAGTTTTAGAATGCTTTTAATTTGGTCATTAATTTAATCATATATTTGGTCATTAATTGTGACCAAATATATGACCACATTAATGAACACAAGACAAGCTATAAATGACCAAACTAAATACGACCACATTTTTTGTCGCATGAGAAGAGACCAGAAATTAGACGCCAACGATCGCCAAATCAAAAATGGTCATTTATATGTGGATTTTGGTTATTTTATTGGTCACTTATCTCTCATTTTGTACTATGTATTATCATAGCCAGGATAATTTATTATTCTAAAGCAAACTGATCCTTTCAAAATAAGTCCACATTCTTCTACTTGTTTCACCAACTCCCACTTTTATATGGACCATAATTTTTGTGTGTAACATGAGTTTCTCCAATTTTACTCGGCGTAGTCCTTGTATTCTTGAAGAACATCTTCAAGAGGTGACAGTGCTTTCTTATAAAAAAAAAATCTTCCTTTCCATGGAAACCTACACGAGGGAAGTTGTAGACAATTCTGTCGGATCTCATCCTTCTTATAATATGGTTCTTCTCCATTGTCGTTGCATCAACCCGATGCAATATCATTGCTCCAAGCCTCTACTCTCGAAAGAGGTGGGAAACATATTTTTCACAGACCCAAATACATTGATCATCACTGAAGTGATATCTTCGCTTTATCATTGAAATTGGTTGAGGTTGTTAGCACTTGAAATTGACCCTGTCAAAATCTTTAAAATCCTCATCCACTTCCCGTCAATTTCTCCAGCTCCTCGCCCTTTTTATTCCAACTCCATTTGCTTGTCATCATTGAGTCCACATTGCTTGGTGAGTGGCATGGCTTGACATTTCTTGGATAATGTGGATGGTGGTGTAAATGTGATGTCGAGTTCCAAAAAAATTTATTAGACAAACTTTATAAGAGAATAAAATATGGAAGAGGGTCTTCGTACTTAACACTTAATGCTTGTCAATGCTTGGTGGTGTAAATGTGACGTCGAGTTCCATAACACAAAATTTTATTAGCCAAACTTTATAAGAAAATAAAATATGAAAGAGAATAAAGCCAAATTCATAAAAAGCAATTAGATATTTATAATTTTATTATTTCAAAACTATATTAAGAAGGTTTTGAAACCCTTTATGAATTTGGTTTTATTTCCTTCCATATTTTATTCTCTTATAAAGTTTGCTATTTATAATTTTATTATTTCAAAACTATATTAAACGTTTTGAAACCCTTTATGAATTTGGCTTTATTCCCTTCCATATTTTATTCTCTTATAAAGTTTGCATATTTTATTTTCTTATAAAGTTTGGCTAATAAAATTTTGTTTGTGGAATTCGACATCACATTTACACCACCATTCACATTATCCGAGGAATTTCAAGACAGACCACTCACCAAGCATTTACACCGCCATCCACATTATCCAAGGAATTTCAAGCCAGGCGCATTTACACCACCATCCACATTATCCAAAGAATTTCAAGCCATAGACATTTACACCACCATCCACATTATCCAAGGAATTTCAAGCCAGGTCACTCACCAAGCATTAAGTATATTTTATTCTCTTATAAAGTTTGCATATTTTATTCCCTTATAAAGTTTGGGTAATAAACATTTACACCACCATCCACATTATCCAAGGAATTTCAAGCCATTATTCTCTTATAAAGTTTGCATATTTTATTCCCTTATAAAGTTTGGCTGATAAAATTTTGTTCGTGGAACTCGACATCACATTTACACCACCATCCACATTATCCAAAGAATTTCAAGCCAGGCCACTCACCAAGCATTACATTTACACCACCATCCACATTATCCAAGGGATTTCACCAAGCATTACATTTACACCACCATCCACACTATGCAACACATTATCCAAGGGATTTCACCATTTTATTCCCTTATAAAGTTTGGCCACTAATTTTTTGTTTACATTTACACCACCATCCACATTATACAAGGAATTTCACCAGGCATTACATTTACACCACCATCCACATTATACAAGGAATTTCACCAGGCATTACATTTACACCACCATCCACATTATCCAAGGAATTTCACCAAGCATTACATTTACACCACCATCCACATTATCCAAGGAATTTCACCAAGCATTATATTTACACCACCATCCACATAATCTCATTTACACCACCATCCACGTTATCCAAAGAATTACATTTACACCACCATCCACATTATCCAACACATTTCACCAAGCATTACATTTACACCACCATCCACATTATCCAAGGAATTTCAATCCACATTATCCAACACATTTCACCAAACATTACATTTACACCACCATCCACATTATCCAATGAATTTCAAGCGAAGCAAGAAGCAACCAAGGAATCTCAAGCATTAAGTGTTAACGACGCAGGCCAAGCACCAAGCGTTTAGGTAGGAGCCACAAGGGGTGACTACATTTGCACTATATAAAAAACAACTGAACAAGTCCCACAACGCATGTGGTATAAACTCCATGCAACAAAACAAAAAATAAAAGCACGAAGTGCCATAATTCAAACCATAGCGTCCAGCTCATACACAGATCGTCCAGGTGTTAAAAAGCTCAAGCTAGGTGTCATAATTTTCAAGGTTTAAGGGAGATTTTCACCCAGTTTTCCACGGCTTTCAAAAAAGTGTCCAAATGAACGCCATGGAGGGAGTAGCTTTGTAATAGTTGATTTCAAAGATAACATATGCAGATTTGTGAGCTCTGACAAAGGCTTGGTCTTTTGCATCATTTCCAGTCTTATTTTATTGCTGAAACAACTTGTTGGATATCGAATTTGATTGTTTGATTGATGCGTTGGGTTCCAATGGAAAGGTTTAATTGTCCATGACAATTGACAAGCGCCCAGGGTTTCTATCTAACACGGAGGTTAAGAGTCCAAAGACAGAACCCAAATGCCATCAAACTGCAAGCGCACAAGTGATTAAGCATTAAGGAGAAAGCTGCACACTCGGGTGTTTACTTCTTTGTAGTATTAGGGTTAGCTATTGTTTGTATTCAAGAGGTATTTTGATGATCAATACAGAGTCAGAAAAATTGCATTGTCAAAACTTCCATCTCTATTTCACCATGAAGGTCGTGTTCCTGAGTATTGATGGCAGAGTTTTCTGTGTTGATTTTCATTGTTGTAAGGATTGATGTGATGAGAGGAAAAGCCTTCCATTAGCAGAGTGTTGCAGAATGGTTATTGCAGTATCGGTGAAATCATGTGTGTTCTTGGTGGGGAAGTTATTCCAGAGAGCTGGTAGTGGGCTCACAATTAAATGCAGCATTGTGCTTCGGAATCAATTACAAAAAAATGGGACAGCTGGTGAAAGTAAAAACACAGGTGGCAGCAAGGAGATAAACATAAAAAATTCCTATTTTTTTGCAGATGTAGCAAAATCGAAAGAAAAGGTTGCTGAAATTCATGTGCAATTAAATCAACAGCGTCAACACTATAGATCTCTGACAGAGATAGGTGATCGACATCAGTATGTCAAGAGTCTTCAAGCCCAGCAGAAAGTCCTACAACAGAATTTGGATTTGACACTTGCTATGTGGAAACATGAAAAACAAGAGATCGACGAGGATGGTGTTATGGAGAGTCTTGCCAATCTTGTTCTCCCATAGAACCACGAACTCATCCACATACAAAGTGTTGGCAGGAAGCCTCATGAAAAGAGTCTTGTTCAAAGTTCTAGAATCGTCCTTGCCTTGATTATGAACGTTGCAATGTCTTCCTCAACCACAAACACAGGAGTTGCCCTGGATATTGGTGCAGCTGATTGCCCTCGGCATAGAACCATGTACATGAAGACAAATGGTGAGGTATTGTAGTGCAAACTAGAGAGGAAGACCTTTACTTATATTGCTAAACCAAATAAAGCCAAGGTAATTTACAGAGTGATAACAGAGGCAACCTGTTCATAATGTAGCCATGAAGTAAATAATTGTCTACCTTATCAACAACACCATTAAGTAATCAATCCTGCAGATACTGCAAACTCATTATGTCCTTGTACTGCCTTAAAATCCTTGTCAGTCACATGAAAATCCAGAATTTAATTAGGACCTTTCAACTTCCTTACCCAGCATCATCAATCTGAGAAAGTAATCCAATCTATTAATAAAAATTTTATCTCATTATCCCAGCCTGTTTCATCCATAAAGGCCATCTTGCAGCCTCAAGAAAGTTGTCACTTTTCTCAAATGCAACAATAAGATTTGGATATGTTATACGGTCAGGTTGAATCTCAACACTCTGCATTTCCTTCACCACTCTAACTTCTTTGCATGGCATTCCAGCAACACCATAGGCCCCTATTAAAGTATTATAAGTTCATATGTTTGAACTTTGGTTACAAACCTTCTTTCTTTAATCTGATTAGTAGATCAATGATCTCCTCTATCAGACCAGTTTTTTCCCATGCACATTAATCATGATATTATATGTGTAGAGATCAAAATAACCTCCATCTCTGCTCATTCATTCTAGTACATTTCCAAATTCTTTTAGCTGCCCTGATTTTCCATAAGCATCCAGCATGGAGTTATAGGCTTCAAGATAAACATCAAACCCACCATGTTGAATCTCTTGAAAAGTTTCTTCCATGCCTGTATAATCTTTCCACTTATCATATGCTGAGAGCAAATTATTGTTAGAAATAATATCAGACAAACCCTGTTTCCTGGAAAGCCTCAAAACTTCATAAGCTTTTGACAAAAGACCAGACTTTCCATAAATATAAATTATTACATTAAATGATATATCATCAAAGATCTTCGATGTCTCATCTATTGGCAGTGCTCGGCCACAAAAATTTATAATACAATTATACATGGCTCCTTCCCACTTCAATTTAGCTCGTAAAATTTCTGTAGTACACTTCTGTTGCCTCATCTAGCATGTTGCACTTGTGATAAACTCGAATCATATCATGAAAAAGACAAGAATCTGTTTAATATCATTTTGATGCATTGACTCTGTCCTTATTTCCATCCTCAACCAATAAGAAGATCATCTTGCAAATAAGGGGAAAAAAATGTTTCAAATGCAAAGGTACWCTGAATGTTWRAAGTATTTTCAAAAATATTTTCCCTTGTTTAGAGAAACGATCTTTGAGAATAGGGGAAGGTGTTATAGCCAAGTCTAGGGTACCATTTCTGTAGCTTTCACATGCTGTTCTGATGGAAAATAGAGTGTAAACTCTATCCACAATCCTTTTCTCAACATGCTTGAAAAKTGCCWTGACTGTTGGTTACTTTGTAAATCTTGAGGCAGGTTTTAGTCACTATTGTAGGCTTGCCTGATGACTGTATTTCTCAGTAGAATGGGATATAAATGTCATTATTTAAATGCTAATAATGCGAACAAGAGCTTAAACATGTAGTTCAAGACAATCAGCAACAAGTTATTGAAGAACTTAAGTTGCACAGATGGTATGGTTGCTCATGCAAGCAATATTTTGGATACATATATTTCAAACTTATATCTCATATTGTAGAATAAAAGGAAAAGTTATACCATGCAAATAAAATACCTATGATCGCTTGAACAAAAAAATCTTGAACTTATATGGTTCAATCAAGGAAGAATGTATTCAATGGAGATTCCAAACAAGTGAAATCTGTTTCCCTTTTTTTTATTAAAGCAAGTTATCATCATAGCATATTTTCTTGAAATGAACATCATGGGTAGCAATATCACTCACTAAGTTTTATTTGCTAGTACCATATTTATGTTGCAAGACAACCCACCATTTTCAAACAAGCAAGAATATGACTTGTGTGCACTGTTATGAGGGAAAGAGATACTCGTAGAGGTCCATAACATAGCTAGCATTCACCCTATGAAAAGAATAAGAAGGAAACATTATACCATGCCAAAACATAGATATACTACAATCCCAAATGCATTATATAAGAGTGGGAAATGAAAATACCCACAACTTGTAATAATTAACACCCTGAAGGTTACCTAGCAGCTCTGCATCAGGAAAAAGAGGTCAAGAAATAGGGGTTTAATTGAATCCATAAATAAAAATGTAAAACGACTCCATTGAGACATTGTTACAAACACTTTGATGGTGAAAACCTTGGTTGTGTTTTAATGGTAGTTAAGGGAAAATTAAAGGTTGATAGAATGCGTCTTGCATTCCCCAAACCCATACGTCCATCCTTTCCCATATTGGGCATCATTTTCTTGACCCCTCAAAAAATACAGAGATCCCTCATACAACACACAAAAATGCTTGGGGATAAAACATAGAATTCTCCATGAACTAAAATGGCTTTGATGCAAGAAAAAAACAATGCAGAATGAGAAAAACAACACCATGCCAAGCAGAAAACACAGAAGAAACTTATACACCTTTTGGCATACATTTTTCACATAAAAGACATCTCTTATCCTGCACAAAAATGCCATAAAATGGCGATGAAGATGGAAGCTAAAAGGGCATGAAATAAACTCGTTTTTCCTTATACAAATGGGTTTATCTATGAACATACAGTCAGAATAATGAAATGCCATATCCCACATTAGACTCTAATCTATTTCTAATGGCATAACCTTGGATCTGCTTACCTTGTCGCAGAGATGGTAAACATGCACACGCAGGGAGAACACTTACTACAGTAACGACACTAGGTTTCATACCTTGCCACTGCATTTCACCAAAAAAATTTAAGGCTTTGCCGGCATGGCCCTCCTGGACATACGCTGTAATGAATGAATTCCAAGAAACCACATCTCTGTCACGCATGTTGTCAAACAAGTTCTGTGCAGTCTCCAACCTTCCTCATTTGGCATACATATCTATGAGAGCATTGTACAAAACATCTAACTCCAATCGCCTCATCACAAAAGCATGACTCTCCTTACCGTGTTGTAGGGATACCAATTGCGTGCAAGCCGCGATAACAATCACCATTGTAACGACATATTTCTTTACTCCTTGCAGCTAAATTTCTCTGAAATGCATCAGAGCTTCATCTGCATGTCCATTCTATGAATACCCAACAATCATAAAATTCGAAGAGACCAAATCTCGTTCAAGCATTTTATCAAACACTTGGCGTGCATCCTCCACACTCCCACATTTCGCATACATGGCTATAAGTGAATCTGCCACAAAAACATGTGATATAAACCCTATTCGAACTATATCGCGATGAATCTCGATACCCTCTTGCAAATTCATTAGGCTAGTGCATGCCTTCAGTAGAGAGGGAAAGGTAAAGTCGTTCAGTTTCATATCTGCCAATTCTATTTGTTTATACAATTCAAGCGCTTGCTCGGGGAAATCATTGTTTGTATACCCTCTGATCATCACATTCCACAATGAAACATCGCGCCAACATGTTTCATCAAATATAAGGCGTGCACAACCCATTCCACCAAACTGGGCGTACACTGCAACCAATTTTGTGAGCAAAAAGGTGCTGCGATCAAGTGTCGTAGTGATCATGCGGGCATGAAGCTGTTGCAGCTGTTCTATGTTGGCACAAGCCTGCAAAACAAAAGCAAATGCGTTGGGATTGATATTGTTGGAATAGGGTTGATGTTTTCCAGAGGCGACAATGGTAGAATCAGTGTGATGGATAAGTGTATAAGTTCGGCATTTCTATTCTAAAACGAGAAGAGTGTATTGGTTTGTTTGCTGATGGTGGAACTGCAAGAGTTATCCAAATTTTGATGTAATAACGCAGGAGACTGGAAGGGCGAGTCCATTGCACAGGCCATGACTGATTTGGAGTTTAAATCAAAATAAATCATATGGCTGAATAGAGTGCGTATGTACCATATAGCCGAAACATTTTAGATAAATTGTACCCTACAAATCTCTCACACCCGCAGAATAAAACCCTAGAAATCCCTTGAAAAACAAAATAAGTGCAGAAGGTGTGATGAATAAAAAAAAATAATAATACCTATCCCCACTCTCGCCGCTTGCACCCAATAGCTTGTGTGAATCGAGAATCGTTAGTTTGTCCTCTGATGTCTTTTGCACAACAATACTATGCACTGTCGACGTGTCGCCTGCTATCAGAGTGAAGCCATCCCCGACCAGCCCGAATACACACTCCATATCTCTATTATTCTATTCTCTCTGCTATGCTCACTCACTGCCTCCGATTACTTCGAACCCCCCTTCAAATCCTTGCAGATCTCTCTAGTTTTCTCTTTGCTTGCACAAGAATTGGATGTGGTAGTTGATAGAAAAAAGACTATTGCATCCGTCGAACAATGACTAGAAAAAGCTTTTACAAAGGTCGCACCTACAAATTGTCGAAATCTCACCGATGTCAAATTTTCGATGAACTTTGACTATGTCAGAAGGTTGACCAAGTAAACTATTTTTAAACTTTTTCAAAAGGGTTTTTTTAACTTCCTGAAATTTCGTTATAAGAATGGCGATGCAAGATCGTTGTCGTAATTACTATGAATTTTGGGGAGCTCGGAAAAGAATGATAAAAATGATAAGGGGAGCTCGGAAAAGAATGATAAAAATGATAATAATTATATAGTAATTCTCAACGGTATGATCATTTTTAGCTTTATCGTCGTAATATTTCGTTGAATAGTGATCCCATATGTACTATTGTGTTTGATTATGCATGAGCTAGACTTTGATATCCCCTCGGGATTTTTTGACGGAGCCAGTTAGAGTCATCCTCTAGTTTTTGGGGTAGACACGGTTTTGTACATGAAGTACAATCATTATATCCATATAAGATATGCTCCAGGGAAATTGACAAACAATAGAGTTGAATTCATCACTCTATAGTCTTTGTTGGAGATGATCACTAAAAAATGGGGCAAGTAAATTACAAGTAATGGGTGACTCAAAATTAGTCATCGATTGGGCATCAAAAAAAGTATTAGTGGTGGGAATCCATCTTGGACCTTATTCTAGGATATTTTGATTTCTCTTAAATCCATCTTTCTATTGATGCTTTTGGATTCTATGAATTTCTAGATGGGGAGGAGGTTGACTCTATGGAGTTCCAGTTATAATATTTTTTCTCTATTTCTATCTGTCAATATGTTATCCAATGCAAAGCATAGAAGGATTGAAGCATTTATGTGAACATATGATTTTTTATTGCTATATAGGATATGTTGTATCGATGAAGAGGAACAGACTTTTTGTATAATATATTTTAGGAGAAAATATGTAATACTTAGTATAGAATGATGGATGTGTTTTTTGACACAGTAAGAAGAGTCAATAAGCTTTCGAACCTGTGATCTCTTAAGAGGAAACACATGTTCTTAACCATTAGGCCCACTCAGGCTGTAATATAGAATGATGGATGTGTTTTTTGACAATATATATTTATCCCTCATGAATATAAAAATCTAGAGAAAAACTATTATAAAACATAAAAGTTGTCAAATTCTACTAACATATATATATATTTTTGTTAAAAATATATATATTATATATACAAGTTTTTAAATTTGAATAAATATTTATATTTTTCTTTTTAAAAATGAAAAGTAGTAATATTTAATGATATGAATTTATAAGAAAATATTTGACAATATCAAATAAATAACAATCATAAATAAAAAATAACCCTCCAATCATCACTTTAT
>JASDQU010025426.1:29728-50962 GCA_032191745.1 Picea mariana
CTTGTAGATGGAGATGATAGCTTAATGACTCGAGCAATATCTTCAAGATCTTAAAAAATCAGGTAGGAGTGTAAGACTCACTACCCTAAGGTCTTCGACAAGAGCATTACATATGAAAATACTCAAGAAATATGTTATTAACATAAGTCTATGGCACATGAGGCACCAAAAACTCTCCATATGTTTGGAAGAGTGACAAAATGGAGGAGGACACAAATATATGTAACAAGAGAAACTTCCTAAGGCCATACTAAATCCCAATGCTTGCAGAACAAACTGAAGGATGTGCTTTTTCCAAGAGTGACTAGATTTATACTAGTAAAAGAGAATGTTTCCCGTCCCCTCTTTTTGGAATATTTATTTTTTTTGTATTTTTCATATATTTAATGAGCTTGAAAGATAATAAAAGAACACTACATTACAAAGGAGGAATGAGTGTCGCAGGAAAGCAAAGAAGTTCCAAGTGCATGGAACATATTGATGCTTAGTGCAAGGATACATGTGCAAGATAATAACACTCGGGAAAATTCCTCCATGGGTCAGGGTGTCAGATCGCAAAGGCAAAAATTTTGGAAAGCCTACACCTAAGGAATGCTCTAAAAGTTCAACAACAACAAAATGGAGTCAGCATTAGGCCAAAGATGCAAGAATGAGACATGCAATGTGATTACATATTAACACAATGAGATTCCTTCAATGTAAAGTTTTATGAGCCTAGAGAAGGTAAGATCAGTGGTTTTTCACTTTTAGAGAGTCTAAAAAACACTAAAAGAAGACTCCAAAGTGTTCTTTTTTGTACATTTAGATCCCCAAGCCCGAAAAAGGATAAAACAATACTTGAGAATACTCTCCCGACGAGACGAATCTCCTGGGGTGCACCTTTTTCATAAGTTGAGTCTTTGAGGTTCAGAAAAGGTTTAAAATTATACCAAGGAGAACTATAGTTCCTTTTTCGTAAGCTAATTTCCCTAGGCCTGAAAAAGGGATAAACTAATACGTGGGAAAACTCACCCGGTAGGACGTATCCCCTGAGGTATTATTTTTTTCTAGTTAATCTATTAGTCGAAAAAAGGGGTAAACTTGGACCAAGTAGATGTTCTTTCTGGACCCATTATCAAGTGTGAAAGAAACAAGGTCACTTGACGATATTTTCCTATTTAGGGAGTCTAAAAAGGGTTTAAAGAAGACTCCAAGGGTTTCCTTTTTTGTAAATAATCTCCAAGGCCCAAAGAAAGAGATAAACCAAAACCAAGGAGAATGGCCCTTTTTCTTAAATTTCGTTCCTCAGGCCCAAAAAAGGGATAAATGTATACCTGAGAATACTCTCCTAGAGAATTGTAGCTCCTAGGGTGTACATTTTTTGTAAATTAGCCATCCAGACTGAAAAAGGGGTAAACTATTGTCAGATAGATGTGCCTTTAGGTTTCATTTTGACGAGCGTGAAGGGAAACAAGATTGCTCGAAAATATTTTCAATTTTAGGGAGTCTAAAAAGAGCTTAAAGAAGACTCTGGGGGGGGCTCCTTTTCATAAATAATCTAAACGAGAAAAAAAAGGATAAACAATCTCTTGCTAGATGTCACTTTCATAGTTTAAATGAGATTGAAAGAAGACAAACCATGCTCTAGGGGAGTCCCACGGGTTGAGGTCAGAAAGAACATTTGAGAAGAAGAATGAGGCCTAAAATCGAAGTCATGGTGGGACTAAAAGGACTCCCAAGCCTACAAAAGACTCACAACATGGATGTCATAATGCAACAAAAGGATCTACCTAGGGCATCCATGGAGAGGAAGGCTCTACCACCTAATTACGAAACTTCTAAAGCAACATGGAAGGTTATGTGTCACACTTCGGTGGGATCGACCCTATGGAAAAGCGGAAATATTCAATAAAATGCAAAATGCAAGGTGGTATAAGCGTACCCTATATGCAAATGGAGAAAATAAAACTTCGTCATAGGATGATATAAGTAGTACCCATGCGTGAAAAAAATACCAATTCTAAAACATATAAGACGTTTAAATGACCAAAAGATCACCAAGAGGAACCAAAACATCCATCAAGCAAACAATAGGGAATATTTTAGGGGAAAACAAGGTCAAAAAAGGGTCAAAAAGTCTATAAATAGAGGTGAAATGGGTCATTTTCACCATTGCAGTTTGAAAATACCCAAAAAATAGGCAAAAACCTCTTTCTTCAATGACACATTCAAAGAGAAATGATGGACGAAAATGACTCGTCCTTGGACCAAGTAAGTACTCCTCTCTTCCTATTGCGATTTCATTCATCTTTTATGATTTTTAGAGGAATTTGGGGGCCACACACCCTATGATTCCTCACGACTGTGCATGTACACATATTGTTCATGCTCAACATGTGTGTTTCTGTTGGTTGAGGCACCCTCAACAAGCGTGCATACATGACTGTCTTAAAAACAAGGCGCGTACATGCCCAAAAGAGTGATTAAAAAAAGGCACTAACTCCCACATTATTGCATGATCTAGTATTTATGTGCATTGGAGGAAGAGGGAACATGAATAAGTAGACCAAATGGTCGAAGAGGACCCAAAGGCCATGGCTACACTAAAACAATGCGAAATGTGGAAATTATTCCACTGTCCTTTTATGGGAGGCCAACCAAGATTACTAAATCACTTGATTGAGTATTGGAACCTAGATGCATTAGAAGGCCAATATTTGACACCAACTACCGAGGACATCTACTTTCTGACTGACCTCTCTAGGAGGGGTGAGCCAATGAACTTGAATACTTTCCCTCCAAGGACATACATAGCTGAGTATGTTGACAAGTATTGTGAAGTTGATATAGAGAAAGTAGGCTCTCAAGTCCCAATACAGAAGATTAAGGATCTTACCTTGAGGGTGGTTTTATACATGATTGGGTAGATTAATGGATCTGTTGCTCTTCATCAGGCCTCTCAAGATAAGATGCATTGTGCAATGCAGTGTCTACAGCCAGTGATATGCTCAACTACATGATGACACAACTGACGGATTGTAAGTTGAGGAAGAATAAAAACTTCATATTTGGGAGAGTACTATGTGCATTCTTCTTTGAAAGAGTGTCAAGAATGAGCCCGAAGGAGATTGTGTGAGGTCACATAACCTCCTTTCCAACACTGTGTAGATGGGCCTGCTTTATGCCTCGCTAGGGAGCAGGGGGGCACATGAATCATACAATGACAAGTTATTCGACTAGTGGAAATGGAAAATTTCATCCATTGAGGACTATCCATATGCGAGGATTAGCTTCTTGAGAGACCCCGACATGCATATTCCCTATGGTGCAACACGTGGTGAGATAGGTACGTACTATGATTTTTTAATTTGTTTTTTAATTTTATTATGAGAGAGAAAAATTGTATTGGTAATGTCACAATACTCACTCAAAAACCTGTTATGTACAGATGTGGGACCAGTGTAGCCATCAAACTTCCTTCGTATTAGGCATCATTCTCTAGAGCAGACTCAGCCAGGAGGAGCCGCAGCAGACGGAGGGCCATCTTCAAAAAAGGCTGAGAGAGTACTAAGGTGGGTAGAAAGGAACTTGACAGCCCTCACACGTAACGTGCTCATGGCAGAGATCGAGGATCTACCACCATCTATGCAACCTCATGTAGTAGGAGTACCCAGGACATGGGTCCAGTTGTTCCTACATCTAGCCAACGTTGTAGTGCATTATAGTAGGGCCAATAGCCACAGACTTTAGATTAGTACTGGACAACATGCATGTCGGGGCACCCATTTTTATATCGCTCTTATGTATTGAGGGATTAAGCCCAACGATGGATACTTGACACTTTTGAGGCTTACAACCCACATTTTGTACTATGACATCATTTTTGGACATGTTATATATACATGCATATACATATACATATACATATATATATATATATATATATCATTTTTCCGTATGGAGTAAATACATTTTGTACAAATATATTTACATGTGTATGTATGTGTATGCTTCTATATTTACATTTGAGAAAGATGCCAATCTAAAACATGATTTTCCAATGTCTCAGTTAATTGATTAGAGTGCCTAGGAATGTGAATATATGTAATATAATTGAAATAACATTCCACAATCATACCCTAAGGAATAGTCAGTGAAGGGTGGGATCGTGGATACAGTACACTCTATTTAACTATGACACTACCAGTTGAGAATCTAGATGAACCTAGAGGTGAGAAATACCATGTGACAAAGCATGAAGTAGCAATTTTATTAGTGCAATATACTCGACAACATTATTGGTTGCTTTTTCTAGAAAATCACCTCTAGAAGATACCAACTAACCAGTGGGTGTGAAGATTACCCAAGTTGCAGAAGCAAGCCTTCAAGTGTGTCAGTTGGCATCATCCACGAACCCAACATAAAACTCATATTCGCTTGACATCTACCACAATGCAGAGACACAATAAACTACACTTCCATAAGACAAAAAGATACTAAAATATATAGATAAATATATACACTATTTACAAGAAGACACACTCAGGTGACCAACCTAAGCATAATACCTCTTTAGATAAATCCCATTTATGAGCCCAGGAAACACATTACCTTCAAAGTCAACCGATTCATAAGTGCCTTTTTCCAAAACTTTCTTTATAAAAAACGGTCTGAACCACATGGGTTTAAACTTGCCTGCCCCCGAGGTATGTTTATCTTGATCATATACCAAGACAAGATTAGCTTCAAAGAAATTCCTAGGGAAAACCGACCGATCATATTGACACTTGACATGATGTTTATGAGCCTCGTTAGCCAAGGCTACATCCCGACATTGTTCATAGAGCTGCTCGAGGTAAACAAGATGCTCTTCAAGCGCAGTTGTGTTGGGCGGTAGTTCCCCTACCAACTTGAGAGAAGGAATCTAACACTCTATAGGAATCATGTAGCCATATTGAGGGAAGTTCAATATTCCCAAAGTGTTGAGTATAACATTAAATTCCAATTTGACTTCGCTGAATTGATTGTTCGTTGGAGAATGGTCTTAAGAGACTTATTGACAACCTCCACTTAACCATTCGCTTGTGGATAATAGGGTGGAAAATGTTCTTGTTTGAACCCTATATTTGACATTAACTCTATCATCATATTATTTTTAAAGTGACTGCCATGGTCAATGACAATATCTTTCGGTATATCGAACCTAGAAATGATTTTGTTGAAAACGAAGAGTGTCATTGTTTCTCGTCATTGCTAAACATTGGCATGGCTTCAATCCACTTGGTGAAGTAGTCTATTGCCAAAATGGTATAATGATTCCCCCTAGCAGAAGCTGGGTGGCATGTAGTGAAATCATTTCCCCACTTAGTGAAGGGGCCAACAACAATAACATGAAACATAGGAGCAAGGTTTGGCCGCATCCTTTGAGAGAATATCTGGCATGAGTGACACTTCTTAACTGCCTCTTTACAATATTTGAATAATGAGGGCCGAAAGTATCCAATGGGAAGAATTTTCTGAGCAGTAGCCAACCTAGACAAGTGACCGCCACATGCTCTAGTGTGGAAATCATTTATCACAAGCTCTACTTCCTCATGAGTCAGACAACGACGAAGAATAGAGTCAACTCCTGGACAATACAAAGTGTCATCAATGATAATATAATTTCGTGCTTGATGGCATATTTGTCAATGTTGATCACGAGAAGCAAAGGGAGGACACTTCAAATTCTGAAGATATACAAGTATATATCCATACCAAGGGTCAGAATACACAATAAGGAAGAGATCCTCATTAATCAACAACTCTTGAGGTGAATCTTTTCCACTCTCAATCAGAAGTTCCGATATTAACTCTGCAAAGACCAAAGATTTCTTAGACTTCATCGAAAAAAAGTTCAAATGGAATTCTTGAAGAATAATTATCCACTGACTAATCTTCCTGCCAATGACCCGTTTTTTCAACACGTGCTGAAAAGGATTAACAAAGGCCATGACGGTGGTCTTACGGAGTAGAATATAATGACAAAACCTTTGGATGGCATGAATAGCTACCAAAGTTAGTTTCTCAACGTGGGTATAGTTGAGTTCTGGTCCAACTAAGCCTCGACTAAGGTAGTAGATAATGTGTTCCTGAAGCGCATCATTCTCCTGAAATAGGACCATACCGATGGTGGATTCTGTTGCAGCGAAATATAACAATAAATATTTTCCATAATCAGGAGGGTTGAGCAGAGGGGTAGACATCAGGGCACTTTTCAACGCTCCAAAAGAGTGATGAGCCGCTTCATCCAAAAAGAATGAGACCCCTTTCTTCAAAAGACGCATGAAACCCCTAGTGATTTCAACATAGTTAGCAATAAATCACCGTAAGAGTTAGATTTCTCTTGGAGACTATGAAGCTGAGGAACTGTGCGCGAGGGAGGCAATTGAACTATTTCCTCAACCTTAGGAGGATCGACCATGATCCCTTTGTTGGACATGATAAATCCAAATAAACATCTCGATGTAACACAAAAATTATACTTGTTTGGATTCAAGAAAATCCGGTGGTAGCGACACCTCTCAAAAATAAGTCGAAGGTGAGCAGGATGATTAGTTCTATTGTGAGAACGTGACGCAATATGATAAAGATATGCTTCGACTATATGTTTGAGGTCATGAAAGGCGAATGACATGTCCCATTGGAAAGTAGCTTCACCATTTTTTAGGCCAAAAGGCACTTTCTTATATGCAAAGGTACCTCAAGGACATATAAAAGAAATCTTATGTTGACCCTTGGGCTTGATCTAAATTTGATTATACCCTAAGAAATTGTTCATAAAGGAAAAAACTTCACAACTCACACTTTCATTAATAATATGATAAATGGATGGGGTAGGAAAGTTATCTTTTGAGCATGCCTTGTTCAGATTATGGAAATATATGCACACTCAAATTGTACCTTGTTTTTTATCGACAAGAACAGGGTTTGACACCCATTCCATTAATTGAACTGGGTAGATGAAACCAGCCTTAATCAATTTCTCTACCTCAACTTTAATGGCCACTGCTTTTTGAGGGTTGATCAGGTGAAGCTCCAACTGAACTATATTAGCATTGGGATAGGTTCTAATTTTGTGTTCAACAATAAGAGAGTCAATGCCTGGCATTTCCTCATAAGACTAGGAAAACATGTTTTGAAATTATTTAAATAACTAAGTATACACTTGAATCCCCTCGGGGGGAAAATATGCTCCGATGAAGATGTTTTCGATGACGCCAGGGGTTTTGGAGATATCAATTGGAATCTTCTAAACTATATTCACGATTTTTCCTTCGGCATATACTTTGTGCATTTTCAAAGAGTTAACAGGGCAAGTGACATCTCCATTCATGGTCGAAGCCAATTCTCCTACTTCCACCCTCCTATTCTCGGGTAAAAAGTATGATCTATGATGAAGATCATCCCAAGGTCTATCCAGACCCGTCATTGCCTCTAAAATCACCTCGTCATAAGGAAATACCAAGTCCAAAGGATCGTACGAAGTAAGAGATTATTGAGCCCAATTATTCTCTAGAGCAGGATCTAGCTCTTGAGAGGGAGATGGATCAGAGTTGGATAAATTTTGTTGAACAATAATGCATGTGACCTTAGTTGTGGATAAGGACCAAGCCATGCCAAGATTCCCTACCCCTTCCATCGAATCTGACGGGGAATGTAAATTCCACAAATCGTTGAAATAAGTCATTCAAAACAGATTCACTTGGAAAATCACAGCCTTAGGCTCAACAAGGACAACCGAAATAAAATTAATATCATTCGAAGGTGGTGGAAAGTCAAAAGTGTCCATCAAATATGGAAACAATCCAACACTTAATTTGACAGTACCTTGATGTGGATTATCAACCATCAGGACCATGGATTCCCCCGATGAAGGGTCAGGGCAAGAGAAGGAAAATAGATCAACGGTTACTATCCTACCTTCATGAGGAAATCATAGTACTCAAAATACGGAGGATATAACCACTATCATTGTGTAATTCCAACTTCGTCCCAACAAAAGGTTGTAGTCGAGAAGTGCATCGACTAATTTGACCTCGACACACAGTTTTTCCCTCCAACTGCATGAGGAAGGCGGGGATTATGCCATGCGGTCAAAAATAACAGCTGTCAAATTCAGTTAACAACGTAGGAGACAGAGACAACTCAGGTTGATCGATATCCTTCCAACATGCCAATGAAATAATGCAAGTTGATGCACCTTCATCTACCACCTTGCAAAAAATATTTTGTGTCAACGATTTCATGGTGTAAACCACTACTATCTGGAAGGCAACGTGGTAAGGAAAATGAGGTTTAACATTGGAAGGGTAAAAAATGATAGATCCTGAGTTACTTCGCTCAGCAGCACCTAAAGCGGGAAGTAACATTTTTATCTACAAGGTGCAACTCTAGAGGACCTCCAAAGAATAAATCGCACAAGGGGTTTACGCAAGATCTTCAACGACAGAGTAATTCTGGGCATCCCTTGCATTTGGATTATGAGAAGATTTCTTAAATGCACCTTTGAGGATGCGAGTCATTGTTTCTCCCATTGTCTTCTCAATATGAAGAGGTGTCTATGGGTTAGGCTCTTCTTTGCCTTTCTCAATATATTTAGGCATTATGTAATCATGGGCCCTAGTCTGAAGATGAACATTCACTCTCATCATGTACACATTTGTGGATCTAGTGTTAGAATTAAGTGTGGAGACACCCTAATTTCCCCCAAGCACATTTGTGGATGAGGAAGCCAACATAAAATTCTTCCCTTGAGGGAAAGGGTTAGTTAACAAAAAAAAAATTTGTTATGCCAAAATCTTATGGGATTCCTCAATCCACGGGCACTGATGAGTTAGGTGGTCCTATGTGCAAAGATTACATGGGAACTTAACCTTCCTCTTTTCATTTTTTCCCTCACCAGCATTGTTAGAATCCTTTTTATCATTATCCCCCTTACCATTCTTACCCTTTCCCCTTATTTTCCCCTCGGATTGATGGTTACCCTTGGGGTTTTTCATCTGCACAGTGTGTACTTCCGACATGAGGGTGGCGGGGGAAATCGTACTAGAATTCTGGTTGGCCATAATTTGTTGTAGCGACAATTGTTGCATTTGGTTGGGCAACTAATCTGTGGGATTGTTTTGTGTTGAGCCATTAATACCATTGAGATGAGGCCCAAACTTCAGTTTGGTCATGTCAAATTTTTACCACAGTGCATCAGGAAGAATCTCATAAAGCATGTTGGATTGTGAATAGATCAATTCCATCTGTTGATCCCTCATTATAGCCTCTTCCTCAAAAAACACTTCAGAATTTGCGACGTCTTTAGAAACACAAGGTACCAAAGACTTCAGGAACCAATCGAGCAAAAATGCAGGAGGGACATTCACTTTAATCAAGGTCTTACAGTGATGCCATTCCTAGATATGATCATAGATATGGACGGCCTTAGTCTACTCGAAATTGGCCAACAACTCAGTGTCGTCAACGTATCTCACCGGTAGCTGAAAATGGTTCAAGAAAACCATCACCAGATCGTTAAAGTAAGATTAATTCGATCCATCGAGCTCAATATACCATTTCATGGCACCCCCTATGAGAGTGCATTGAAACAATCACAGCTTAAGAGAGTTGTGATTTAGTGAATTGGAGGAGCACCATAAGTGAAAAGTTGTAACATGATTGCCTAGATCTTTGCCAAGGTTTCCTTCAAATTTTGGAATATATGAGGGCAACTTAGTCGGCATAGGAGGCCAACGTGGATCATGAAAAATAGGGTCATTTAACAACCTTGACAAGTCTGGAAAATGAATATTTTCCAGAAATAGTAACCTAGGTTGTGGTGGAGTTAAAGGAAAAGATGAACTTGTATATTGGTTGGCACTAGGTTACCAGGAAAAGTTTTCCTACTGACCAGGGTTTTGGTAAAAACCATGGTTTCCTTGGCTAGTGTAAGGGACCTATGCACTAGTCTGTATCGTAAACGAATTTGAATAGTTTGATGGCATACCTTGAGTGGGGATTTCCCCCTGCATGATGTTCCAAAAGTCTTGGTTGAGGTTTCCCCCAGTCGATCCCCCTATTATAAGAATTGAACCTTGCCCAGGGTTCCATTGGACATGGGAGGGGTTGCCCCCAATCGACATCCCTTGCAAAGGTATAGAACCATGCCCAAGATTTCCAAGACCTTGAAAGGAAGTGGTTCATGTCATCATTCCTTGTGAAGGTACAAAGCCTTGCATAGTGTTGGGTTGATTGAGAAAGGGGTTTCCCCTTGACAAAAATGTTGATGAAGAGAAGGCATTATTCCCAAAAGCACCAAATAAAGAGAAGGACATGGACCCAACCAGAGTCATATAGGAATAAATCCCTCCACTAAACAAGATAGAACTGGCATTAGGCCCATATGGTTGCTCAAAATCACCTCCAAGCAAGGGGGACAATGGGGAATATGACCCCCACCGTAAGGGACTGCATTATATGGAATAGAGGCACCCTTGAGGTATCCTTGCAAGGGAGTATTAGAACTCCCTGCCCCTAGACTAGTAGTCTGTAAAGTGGAGTAGGTTAAATTTGAACTTGTGTCAAAAGCCGACATCCCATATGAGAAAGGATCGCAAGACGTGTTTTGTATGGTCGAACTATGACCAGTTGTTGAAGTCATAGCAGAGACTGCGCCATTGCCAGAAGTGGTAGGTGTCTGAAGAGAGGTATTCCTTGTAGGGGAAGGTGGGGGAGGGGGCATGGCACCCCCTCCACCTACAGCAGGGACAAGAGTATGAGGGCTCCCAGTAGAGGTAGCATCATTTGATTCCATAGCTAGTCACCTAACAAGATGGCGATTAGGGCTAGTCACCGTAGGAGGGACTATCTAAAAACGAATTGGCCCTAATAGGTTAGTTATCGGAGAGTTTCAGGGCCTAAAGCCTTCATCTTTGAGGTTTGAAATGCTAGTTACCTCTGGTGCAAGAGTGTCTCCTCTAGGAATAGGATTGGGCATAATTTCTTGTGGCCTGGTAGTTTCAAAAGAACCTTCTTGATCTAACCTTCGCCTCAAAGAGGGTGGGGGTGGCTCCACAGTTACCAGTGGGAGGCCTTGAAGACTGCGTGAACAAAGAAGTTTTTGATCCTCCACTTTTTGAAACGATGAACCCACAGTCTAAGGCAAAGCTAGGGGGAAGCACAAAGCACACACTAAAAAGTACCTAAAGATAAATCAGGCAAATGCGAGAAAGGTAGGAAGAATGGTTATGCCAACCAACATTAGAGAAGTTTATTGGTGCAAGTGTAACTCGAACACAGAAACACCCTCTGGGTATACTCTACGAAGCATGGTCTGACGTATGTCCTAGGTATCATCGTATGCCCCCATAGTCACCTATGTGAGTAACTATAAAAGGAAACAAGGTTTCCAACTCGCAGTTAGTCACCATGAGGGTAGAGTCGACAGTCAGGAAAATCATATGAGCATGATAACTATGTCTGAAGCCTTTCAAGGGTATCGAAAGCAAATGGTTCGAAAGACAACTAAGGATCCCGAAAATATTCGAGGTCCACGAAGCTCCGTATTTAGATGCAGTCAACAGAATCCAATGAATGATCCTCAAATACGATCCCCATTGCACTTGGTCAAAATTTAGAAGGGTTATCTTTGTCGCTTCTCCTCGTGTGACCTCGTGTTTAGCCCTTGTGTTAGAGGGGGGTCTCGACTAAATTTTATGAGAAATGGACTTTAACACTCCCTAAAGAAGACTCTTAAGTTTTCTTAGTGGTCTTGGAGAGTTTCCTCTCCACACCTAATCCAAGGCCCTAAAACTTAGTCTAATTGGTGTACCTTGTAAATGAAAAATTCTAATTTATTTTAAAATTAAGTGTTAATTTTAGTGGCTTGATTACTCAAGGGTGCAATAGTGAAACTCATGATATTATTTTAGAGACGAGGAGAGAAGAGTTAATGAGCTTTTAGAACATTGTGATTTAAATGCGAATGAAAGCAAACTACATCCTACAAATGAAGATTTGTCTCTTTTAACTTCCAAAATTCAAGCTTTTCAAATGAAAACCAATATCCTAATATGAAATCTATCCTAGAATTCTCTTTCATTCCAGATGCAATGCAACTACTTAAAATTTTAGGGAAGAAGGCAAGAAGAAACTTTGGGTTGAGATTTATTTTCTTTTATAAACACAACCTAAGCTACTACAACCAAATGAACATGCAAATTAACATGCAAATGTAGTTAAGAAACTTCTTTTTCTTTTTGCAAAATGAAAACAAGGGAAAAGGACAGGAAAAAAGTTTACACTTAACTACAATTTTTGAAAATTTGTATATGTTTGTGAAATGAAAACAACAAAGAAACTATTTATTTTATTTTCAAAGCATACCAAGAGAGAAGGAGAACAACCAAGAGACTAACTTAGGTCCTAAACCACTTCCAGAAATCAAGGATTTACCAGAACCCAAAGGAGAACCTAAAGCTTAAAAGCATGCCTTCAACCTTGATAAAAGACAGAAAGAGAAAAAGAAAACTATACAAGAGGATTCATTGACAATTTCATAAACAATATGAGACTTAAATCTTGTCGAACAATAGGTAACAAAGGTCTTTGGAACTCAGAAGGACCTGAGAAGCCAAAGGTTTCCGGGAAGAAAAGAATTTTTTTTTAAAAACTCTTCAAAAGAACAGACACACGTGTTGTGCGCAGACAACCGGTGTATGTACGCAGGCTGGATTAAACTCAAGAAGTGTGTGTACAAACTCAAAAAGAGATAAAATTCAGAGTGACCACCTAGATTAGAGAAACTGGTAAACACTTGGAAGGTGACCAGAGACTCTCATAGACTCAAAAAGCACAGAAAAATAGGAATTCAAACCAAAAAGAATCTCCTAACAAGACCCTAGAGAGATTCCACAACGGAGTCACCAATTTTTCTTTGGGGAAAACCCCCCTAATCAAGTTCTAGTGACTAGGAAGGGAAATGACACCTTAAAAGACAAAATTACTCCTATTCCACCCAAATCTAACAAGACCTAATGTAAATTAAGGAAAGGGAGGGTAAATCAAGGTATGCACCTTAAGTCCTTTCCTTTGTAGTAAATCATTTCCTCTCGTTCGCTCCTCAATTTCAGGTCTCCTCCCAATGTTGTCCTGAAACAACTTCAGAGAAAAATATACAACAACATATGCATAATCACAAAGATCATTTAAAGGGATAAATATTCATCAAAGCAATTTAGAAACATAAACATGAAGACACATAGATTTGGGACAAGAAAATTCTCTTTTGTTGAAAACATGATCATAAGATACAACCTTAATCTTTCCCACACCTCTCCACGAACCTCGCATGGGTTCCTCTAATTAGACTCCAAGTGCACCAATACCAAAGTGGGATCCTTACAACCAAAATTCCAATGGAATGAAATGGATGAATGATTGGGAATGTTGAGGATGAATACTCAGAATAGGATGCAAAGGCTTGGAATGAGAAAGGGAGAAATTTTGGCAGATTTCACTTGCCTATTCTTTCATCTATTCAAATGACCCCCCTAAGGCCCCTTTTATATGGTGAAATCATGTTTATTCGGTTGTCAAAAGGGATATAGGATGTAAAATGGTTGTGCAACCCAAAATAGCCCGTAAACTCTGCCAGAAAGCATGGATTTTTTTTTATTTTTTGCAACTTTTGAGAGTACAGGTGGGTTGTTAGGTATCTAGGTCGCGTATGTATGTGTGCTGCATGTGTATCAAGATGGGTATACTATAAAAAAAATATCTTTTTAAGAGGAACCTCAACAAAAGTGGTTGGAAAATGTGTAAATGAGTAGGTGAATGTCAAAAATGCATAGTAGTGGCATTTTGTACTATAACACTACGATGATATCTAGGGTTGTCCACTACTAACCCTAGAAGATCCTCCCAGTATATCACTAGATATTCAAAGATAATTAAAGGGAACATCCTTCACTAAAAATCCTCCAAGATATTTAACAAGAAGGGTTTGTTCAAGAAAGACCCGAGAGAATGCACAACCAACACTAGAGAAACAACATTACACTCACATTCATTCATTAAAAAAACCACAATCTAACAATAGACCACTTACTCAAGAAATATTTCATCCATGAAAACTATGGAAATGAACACCCATGAAGTAGCAAAGGCATTCACAAACATCCATTCCAAAAATTCACTCTAACTAGCCATCCATAACATTTTTCATAAGAGATAAAGTAGTAGTAGACAATTAGTGATAAATATCCACAAGTACCAATGATTTACAAGTGAGAAGTGATTCTCTTATTTATATGAGAGATCAATCACCCTTCTCATAAAACAATTCTTTTATCTCTCGCAAGCCCTAATAACATAAAATAATTCCTTTATCTATAACAAACCATAGAGATAAGGCGACAAAACATAAAATGTACATGATACATAAGTGGATAGTTCATTAAGACCCCCAATGATGCCTCAAAGATGAAGTAAAGTAGATCAAACATCAAAAATTCCCTCATAAATGTGCTCTCAAACTAACATGTGTAGCACATGTGGAACCAATAAGTGGATGCCTCACTCAAATATTAAATGTAGGGGCTCCAAAAGTGAAACATCGTCATGAAGAGGTGAAATGTTTCATCTCCAAGTGGTTTATCAATCCCCAAGAGGTGTGACATCTCATCAAAAGGTGAGAAATCATCATCAAAAGGTCCAACATCCCATCAAAAGGTGCAACATCCCATCATGAGGTGTCAAATCATAATCAAAGTGCAATGTCCCATCATCAAAAGGTGTCACTTCATACCTCATAGGTGTTAGGGTGTCTCATCAAGAGAACCATGTCATCAAAGGGATCAACATCCTACCAAGAGTGCGGAACAAAGTTTCTCAAGTGGTGGGGGAAACCTCCATGAAATGTGCTAGTATCCTCTCAATGTCCTCCAAAGGACCAAGTTGTCAATGTGCAATCCATCATCTGAGGAGGGGATCATGTATTCTAATGAAAAATGAAAATTAAAGGCAAGGTACACAATTCAAATACAACATATAAATTGAATCATGTCAATGCAAAATCCATTAGATAGATCTCATTAAGTATCATTTTAAACTTCACACTAGCTTACAAAGTTATACAATTTTCCAAGTTTAGGTATGGGAGGATAATTATTACCCCCTCTTAGGTGTGTCGGTACTAAGGATAAGAAGTATGTCCCAAGGTAGCCATCAAGGATCATGTGAAATGGCATGTGGTATGGTTTGGGGTTTACTTCATGGGTGGTGTCACAATCATGAAATATTATGAAGGATAGTCATACTCATGATCTCCTTTGTATGAGGGAGCACTTAGTCAATGAGTTACCCTTTCCTCGCCACTGTGTCTTTCCAAACCCATATTGGCCTTTTTCTTTATTACTTCATCTTTTTTTGGTTTTTTATTTGCATTTACTAAGTCCCTTTGTTAGGTATTCATTCATTTCATAGGACTTGGGGTGATGGCCTCTTAGCGAGGGGGTAGAGCTCATGCTTCACTTTATTTCTTGTTTTTTCAAACTTTTTTTTCCTTGTTTGTTTCTTTTCTTTGCATTTTTGTTTATTTTCCTTGCATTTTGAATTATGGCATTTCCTCTTTCTATATCATTTTTTATATAAATCTACATCAACCTCGAGAATTCTACATCCTTCTTCTCATGAGGATTATGAGGTATGAGCCTTTATAGATGACATATGACAACCAACTCAAAATATAGGATAACAGAGAGGGAATAGATGGAGTGTGTTATGTATGGACCAGGATATAAACACATTAACCCTATCAAGGCCCTCTAGTAGTGTAACACCCCCACTATAATCTCCAGTTTAATTAATGTATAATATAGATATGAATGTGGTTGTGGCCAAGTGATGTAATATGCAAAATGTATTTTATGATTTTTAATAAATATAATGTGATACAAGCTGCTAGGAATATGGACAGAGATGGGGGCTGATTTTTCCACGTGAGGAGTGACTAAGAGGGGTCCAAGGGGGAAATTAATTATGGGTATTAATCATCTTTTGGGGAAACCTTCTATTTTTTTTTGAGTGTGTGAGATCCCAATCATTAAATTTATGTAAGAGGGTGGGTGTGAGAGTCACATCATATAGTTATTGGAAAGCATGAGGAAGAAGCAATCAACATTGGGCAGAGTGAGCAGTCAATGGTCTTGGGAAAATAGAGGAAATTTGAATGGGGGTTACAAGCAGTTTGGACACATTTAGTATGGCATGAACAACAAGAGAGGGAAAGGAAAAAAAGAGCACAGAACTAGAGCAAAGAGGTAGGGCAAATTTAGGAGCATGTTGGAGTGTTTTTGGAGCGTATTGGAGTTGGAAATTGAAGAACCAGATTGTCATTCCTGAAGAGTGAAATCCTAAGTGAGATGCATTGTAACTGCAAGTGTTTGTTGTTGATTATCGATAGCTTCTAGGAATTAAGTTCCCTGGATTTCTCGATAGAGACATTCCTAGTTCTTGTGCTAGAGAGACCCTGATAAATGAGCGGGATGCCTAACAGACTGAGAGCAATGAAAGGGTACATTCCTTGGGTTGGGATAGCCAATGGGAAGAGAGATGGAATGAATTTGGGATAGTTGCAGGTAAATTTCAATGGGTTATGTGCTAGTGAGATGTGAGTGGATTGTGAGAGTCACCCTTCTTTTATGGATTCCTAGCCCTAGCTCGAGGTTGACATGTTGTTGAAACTTAGAAAAATTGTTATATGGTTGGGTTTGTGCCTTTGTAAAATTCATCCCTATTGTGCCTTGAAAATTAATTGTAAATTAAGAGAGTAAAGTGACAAGTTGACCCAGACCTAATTATAAGTTGTCCAGACCAATATTTATAGGAGAGTTCAGTGCCTCATTTGGATACACTCACCAACTAGCTCTATAGTGCGCAAGTCTTGGAGGAGAACCTACTGCAACTAGGGGTGACATCAAGGAGGGTTTTGTTCTATGTCTTGGTATCTCTTGGTTAAGTAGTCTGCTACTCTTTCCTAGTGAAGGATTAGAGGAGGATCTTATGTTCGGTCTTTGGTCTATCTATATCGAGGAATTTTTTGTTGGTTTTTCTTCCCCACGAGGGTTTCCCAGGATAATATGTGTGTCTCTCTTGTTTCTTTTATTGCCTCTCTTTCAATGATCTAATTTATGCAACTAATGTGATAAATGATTATAATAATAAGGAAGAATATTAACTGCTATTTGTATAAGTAAAACTTCAGCATGGTATCAGAGCAGTCCTGAAAGAGACCAACTCACAATCCAGTTTTCAGTATTGCAGTTTGCAGAATTAGGGTTTTATGCATAAACCCCAAATGTGAAATTTTATCGTTTTAAGGAGGACGTTGGGGGAAGTAACCACATCTAGGATTTCACCCTAGGAGGGTGCATCTAGTCCCTGGATCAAAATTCCAAAATTTGAAGTTTTAAAAAAATTAGGGTTTCCTCATAAAACCCTAATTTGCAGTTGAAGTACCAGTTGTAGTTACAGTTGCAGTATCAGTTACAGTTGCAGTATCAGTTGCAGTTGCAGTGCCAGTTCCTTTGTACCATTTCCTTCATTCTAGTTGTAGCACCAGTTGCAGTGAAATTTTTTGTGAAGTGTTGGGACTGATTTTTATTGTCCTAGTGCGCCTTACCCTAGAAAATATCTAGCTACCTTTAAATTACAAGTTGCAACACCTTTAAAGTTTTAAAGGTTTGTTATTTATTGTTGTTTCTTCCATATGGTGCCACTACCTATCGATACTATTAGAGGTATGTACTTACATATGTTTAAACTGTATCATTATTTTTAAAAGCTATTTGTAGGAGAAAGGATATTTTGTCTAAAAAACAATCGTAGATCTAGAGGAATGTCATATCCAACACATTCAAAGGAACAATGCACCTCAAGTTTGATCAATTTAATATGCCTCTATTTGTTATGATCTTATGAACATCTAGGTTCTATTTTGATCTATTGAAGTTATGACTATCATACTAATCATGGTCAAAATTAAAGTCAAAGTATTAGATTGATTAAAGTTGAAATTATAGAGTTTATCGTCTAACCCAGTTTTCTGTCAAGAAATCATATTATCTTAGTACAAAGGACAGGTTGAATAAAATACTGGTCATCTTGAGTGAAGGAGACTCAGAAGAAAAGCAATGCACTCATTCTTGAGGACAAGATTCCAGGTTCCAGGTTTGATTGATTAAATTGATAAGACTCAAATTTACAGATATCAAGTTTGATAATTGCTAAACATTATAGTTGTGATAAGATTCTTTGAAAAGTTTTATTATTGAATACTTGGTAGAATTTGAGCACTATTGAGATAAATGCTCACTATAATCATTTACTAGATATAACTAACATCTCCTCTAAGAGAAACTTCGTGTTTTGTTTCCATGTTACCATGGAGGAAATATTAATCAAAAAACTAGAAGAGTGTTTCTCTCATTCCTTATTATTGTACTTCTTACTTTTTACCCTTGTTTCAAGCAGGTCACAAGTGATAGCTCACTACTACATATTGAAAAAATTGCGACGAAAGTACTCTTTCGTCGCAAAATTCAAGAGAAAAAGTTCAATTTTTCAATTTTGATCTAAATCCACCCCGTATTCGTCACTCTATCGACGGAACCAAACTTTCATTTGTTTTGCGACGATAATCAAGATGGTGGACTATTGTCTCTATTTCGACAAACTTGTGTTTTCGTCGCAAGAGCGACGCTCACTATTGACCGTTACACTTTTTGATACTATCCATATTGACCGTTATACATTTTAACAAAGTATAAATTGATATATTCAACGTTCGTTGCAAGAGCGACAAATTAACCGTTATAACCATTCCCGTCTTCAACAAAGTGACCTAAATATAACAATATTTGTTTGTTATATTTAGGTCACGATCGTCACAATTGCGATGACCATGACCTAAATTGACCTATAAATATTTGACAATTGAAATGTGTTGTGACAATCTTGCTATAACAACGACGATTCTGAAAGGGTATTTTTGTGCAAAAGAATGTCACAGAATATAGTTAGAGGTGGGGAAAAAAGTAAAGAGGGTGAAAAGGGTGATGGTAGATGTTATTTACCTTGCAAAAAATGTTGCCTTGGACATCCCATAAGAATTTTAATAGCAACAGCTACAAAACATTGTAGTAAATATGGGCACATTGATGGCAGATCGAATGAATATCGTCCCATGGTAATTAACTATATATTCATTATCTGTTTTTATTTTGTCAATTTTATATAAAATTATATATATGTATATATATTGTTTGAATTTTTGTTATAGTATACACTAATTTTGCATGATTTTTTTTAATTATAAAGTTAGAGTTGCCCTATAACTTTCTGCATAATATTGCACCAAGTATTAGTAGAAATGATGGTGTGCAAGCTGAGGAACATCATGACCAAGCAAATGAGAATATCATGGAAGAAGATGATGGGACGAATCAAGTTAATGATCCCATGGAAGAAGATGATGGGACAAATCAAATGATCCAAGATTTGTTTTCGCAGCCAGATGAGGATGGGGACAATGCTGGTATTTATGATGAACCTCTATTAGAAAAGGCAAATAAACGACTTTATGAAGGATCAAGAGCAAATCTTCTCTCTGCTACATTGCTTCTAGTGAACTTAAAGGTTATGAATAATTTGTCGAACACTTGTATGACACAGATCCTAAGGTATGTAATATGTTTCATCTCATATTATACATAAATGTTGATTTTTTTCTATTTGTTTTTAGTGTTAATTAATGTGTAAAATAAGAATGCAATTTTTATGATTAATATTCTTACATTAACTAGTTATTTGTTATGTTGTAGATTCTTAGGTAAATTTTTGTTACCATCGTCAAATATTTTACCTCGCACATATCGAGTTTTGCATGCCATCATGAAAGACATTGGAATGGATTATCAAACTATAGATGCATGTCCTAATGACCATATTATATATTATGGACAACATACTTTGAAAATAGAATGTCTGCAATATCTTATCAGTATATATCGAACCGATCAAGTAACAAAAAGGGTGCCTCGAAAGGTTCTTCGCCATATTCTGATAATTCCACGTTTGCAGCGATTGTTCAAGTGTGAAAGCATAGCATAATTTATGGATTACCATGCATGTAAAAGAAGTGGAGATGGTGTTCTTCGAATTCCTGTCGATGGTTCTGCATTTAGGGAAATTGAGGAAAAATTGGCAGATTTCAAAGATGAACCTCGCAATGTTAGGCTTTCATTGGTAGTTGATGGTGTTAATCCATTCGAAGAGATTAGGTCTATTTACTCAGTGTGGCCTATTTTTGTTATCAACAATAACTTTCCTCCTTGGATGTCAATAAAGAGGGAGCACATAATGTTGACAATGATTGTTCCAGGTATTTGTTTAAATTAATTTTTTGAATGTAACATTTTCATTTGTTTCATTTTTTGCATAATATCTTTTGTTTATTTATTTACTTATATATATTACATGATATCATTCCTATAGTAATTATGTGTAATTTCAAGCAATTAGGTAAGTACCAGGTTAAATATATGAATGTATATATCGAGCCTCCTATCGACGAGCTACTAAAGTTATGGGCTGGCATCACAATGTATGACATATGTAAACCAATTGGGGAAAAGAAATTTAAATTCAGTGGAATACTTTTATGGAAAATTCATGATGCCCCTGGACTAACACATTTTTGTGGTATGTAGCATTCTAATATTGCTCTTTAATACTATATAATGTTTTAATGTTATCATGGTGCATGTTTAATTTTTAAATAATCTCATCGTATAATTGACATTAATCCATTTGTTGCAGGTCTTCAAACAAAGGGTAAATTTGCATGTCCAATTTGTGGCCCTAAGATGAAGTATCGTCATTCAAAAAGTTTAGGAAAGATGGTGTTTGATGATTATAGGCACCTTCTTCCTAAGAACCATAGGTATCGTACTACTGAAAAAACATCTTTTCAATGGGAAAGAAGACACTGGTTTAAAACCACGAAGAATGATACCTCACCTATGGAGGTTGGAATATAATAGAAATCGTCAAGGTACTCAATTTCATAATGTATCGTAGATCATGTAATGTTTTGAATGTTTATTTTAATCATTGAATTTATTTTACTGTATTTGATAATTATTTTTGGGATTTCTTTTATGCTTCATG